>JAHWFP010005122.1:0-85343 GCA_023313725.1 Lithobius niger | reverse complement strand
ATGTAAATATTTATTCAATAGTCAATATTTCAAAGTAAAGGCCTTTTACCAAAGTTCACTTGAGTAAAACTCAAATTGGCCATCTTTACATGTCCCTACTCCTTCAAACGGCTCTGCACCAAAACCCTTTGTCCAACCGACTTCTCCTCCCACTTTCCATTGTTCTCCTGGCCCTCAGCCAATCGGACCCCCCGTAGCTCTCCTCGGCGTCCGCGCCTTGGTCCAGAAAATCCGCTGCTCCAGCATAAAAAGCCCCCTCAACCCTCCCTCCTTAGCACAGCTCACAGATCTCTCAAGCTAGAAGGGTCACGCCAGGCGGGAGTGGAGACGTCACGTCCGTAGGATGCCATGCCGGGCAAAACGGCGGTGGTTCGTATGTTTATAGTAGCTTTTGAAAGTTTAGTAGTAGTAGCTTTTGAAAGTTTAGTAGTAGTAGTTTTTAGGACCCCCCAAGTCTAAATTTATAGTTTAAAAGTTTAAACCTAACTTCTAGCTTAGAGGAAATTATGGTGGAGGAAATTACAACGTCAGAGTGGTTCTCTTACTAAAAACCAAAAACCCTTTCTTGTTTATTTTAAATGTAACTTTAATCTGAACACTGACGGTTTGATCTTTGTGTGGGATTCATTGATTCATTCACTCCAGACGTACTTTAGCCGCGGCTTTTATAATTTGAGGAGTTGGCTTCTAAACAGCAACTCTGGGAGGTTTAAATGCTCTGTTTTATCACTTAGAAACAAAACTGTGAAACGGTTGATCTTTCATGCGTGTTTGAAACTTACTGTTTGATAGACTGTAACCAGCCTGGGCTGTTCAGTCTTGCGGACGACTCAAGTGAGCGTTCAGTATTGCTTTTTCTATTCGAAAATTTAATTGATTGTATATTTAAAACACAAGTGTCGTTTTGTAGTATCGTGTGAATTACGAAATGTAAATTCCAACTTGTTGCTTTTAATCCTTTGATATTCAAAAGCTGTTCGTGCAAACTTAATGTAAAGTGTGCTTTTCATTCCCTGTTGTTAAAATAAAACCAGGAGTTTTAAACTTCAGTTCGTTTGCTAAATGATTAATTGTGTTAAGTGTAAAATAAATATGTAGCCCATCTTTAATTTTAGCTATTGATAAACAGTTAAATTCCATCGTTGCTGGCAGTGAATACCAGTAGTATTAAGGTTAGGCCCCGACGCTTCATCCCCCATGCTGGGACTGTAGCCCATGCTGTGCTTATGTCGTAAAAGTCGATATAATCACCGCTAAACCTTAAACTGAATCTCCGTGTCAAACCAGGAAACCGGGGGCGTTACAAGCACCTCAGCCGTCGTAGCATCCGCCGTTACAACTGGTGGCAGTGGTGGGATGAACAGGCCTGCCATACTACAGCCCAAATACCTAGAAGGATGCAAGCCACTTCCAACTAGACGTCTGTGGTCACAACAACACGACCACGAAGTAGATGCCTGTGACTACGTTACACAAAGTCACGAAGCAGATGGTACTAAAGTTATAAAATAGTACAAACACCGCCCAGCAGCTCCAACAACTGCCGGCGCCAGGAAGCAACAGCTGCCGCTTCCAGTAGAGGCCCTCCTGCCGTGAGATGTCTCCCCCAAACCTGATGCTGTAGGAGAAATCGTCCGTCAAAAGAAGCAGGTGCTCCGTTCAGCCAAGCAGTGGATTTTGAGTGTTCCCACCAAGGTCCTAGTGGATTAGACCGGCAAGGACGTTCTACTTCAAAATCAGTGCCGGACTTCCCGTACCACGGTGGAAACAGGAAGGACAGACTGACCGTACAGCGATTGTACAAAAATTGGGTAAGTGTACATGAGATATGCTTAGAGGCCGCCAAGCCGAGTGTTGAAGTTGATAGCATTTATGCAATTTAGCTATTTTTTATGTGCAATCTTACTGGATTTTTTTAAGTAATTTGCTCTGCTCAAAATTAACGTTAAATTTTATGCGGCTGTATCTAATTTTTGTTTAACTGATAAAAGCTTTATTTTGAAACCGTCAAACGTTAAACCATAAAAATGTCCGAAATGGAAGATTCAGAAGAAATCATCCGTGATTTGCAAAACAAGGATTTAAAGAAAGCTTGTTTAAACTTAGGCTTTACCGTTAGCCGAGTCACATTCATAGCTAACGCTATTGAAAGGAGAGAAGCGGCTATTTTTGCCAAAAAAGAATTAGCCGTTAAGGAAAATGAACTCCTTCTGAAAACAGAAGAATTAAAATTAGGAGTCCTTGAGGTAGCGGACGCAGATAAACGCCGTGCCCATGAGTTAGCCCTTAAGGACCAAGAAGCTCAAATTAAAGATCGTGATGCTTTAATTAAAGAAAAGGAAGCCCAACTTGCCACACAGTTACGTGAGCAAGAAGCACAAATTTCTGAACGTGCTAGTGCAATGGAACTAGCCAAACTAGACAAGCAGTTAGAACTAGCAAAGCTAAACGCTGCTTCCTTAAGTCTTAACCATGCTCCAAACGGAGCTAACGGCGCTCCCCCAGTTCCCCTAGATCCAGTTCATAAACATGGTAAAATTGCCGACGTAGTTCGTTTGGTAAATAGGTGGACGCCCAAAACTGAAATCAACAGTTTCCTTAAGATTTTTGAACGAACCGTGACTAGTCAGAAAATTCCTAGAGACCAATGGGTCACGGGACTTCAACCCCTCGTTGGGGAGGTACTAATCAAAGTTTGTGATCAGCTATCTGACACAGAAATGCAGGACTATTAATTAGTTAAAAATAAATTGCTTGCCCGTTTTGTCCAGACAAAAGAGTTGGTTCAAACTCAGTTTCGCTCTCTCGAGAAAGAAGTAGAGATGCAATATCACGACTACGCGTTTGAATTAGAAACGTTATTCACTCGTTGGTTAGCTTTAGCAAAAGTTCACGGAGATTACAACAAACTTGTTAATCTAATGCTTTTAGAGCAATTTTATATATCTTGCCCTACCCAACTTAGAAAGTGGATCCCTGACCAAATTAAGTTAGGCACGTTGGCCGAGCGGCACATTTGTGTGACGAATTCACAACCCGCATTAAACAAATTGCTACCGAAACTCCCACTCGTGCAGCCAAAACACAGCCCATAGTTGTATCGTCAAACCAGGGTTCTAAACCACTGGTCAACAACGTGGTAACAGGCGAAACCACAACACGACAGCTAATCCAGCCGGATCTGTCGATGTAAACGCAGATAACCCAGGAGGGGACTCTGCCATAAACATTAGTACTAGTGAAAAAAACTAAACTAAACTAAACTTCAGCAAGCTTATGCATGTTTCCCAGTTGGGAAAAATGCTAGGGAAATTCTTAAAGCTAGTACGCTGTCCGGTAGCATAGGGAAAAATAAAATTAATATTTTATGCGACTCCGGAAGCTCAGTTTCGCTGGTTAGCGCCAAACTCGCAAGAAATTGGCCACGTTTGAAACCTAAATTAAATGACAAACTGCCTTGTGTAGCCAGGTGTTTACGTTAGCCCAGGTAAATCTAAGCCTAAAGTTAGATGATGGCACAGTGTTAAAAACAGTAGCATGCATTAAACCGGTCAACAATTTGGTCTACGATGTCGTTTTGGGCGTACCAGATTTAGATTCGCTAAACGTACTGCGCAGACCAGTAACCGCCCCGCCCCGTGATTTTTCTTCCCTGCCAGCTGAGGTGGCTACGCCCTCCGTCAGAAACGGCCCACGTCAATCAAAGAAACGTATGAGCCACCGTAAACAAACCAGCCCCGTGGGATTGGTCAAGCCCCAAACCCCAGCAGTGCTTTCGCCTATCGTCGTTAGGTCCTCAACCGCAGACGAGAGGGGACTGCTGAAAACTTCGGAAGTTAACCCATTGCGAGCGAATGAGACACAAGTCCCCTCCTTTGACCGATGGATGGACCGTCGCCATCTTTGTTGGTGTAATGAAGCAACGAAAGAAGCGTTGAACCTGCCTCCTAAAGGCAAGATAAAACGAAGTTTGTCAGCTAGTGATATAAACAAAAGTTTAGTCATGTCAGAAAATCCCAGAATTAACGAATTTAGCTTCTGCAAATGGCTTAAGTTACGTGAGCAAACGTGTCCCCCCTAAATGTTTTGGTATTTTTCCAGAGTTTGGTAAAGTAAAGTTGCCCGAATTTTAATCTAATTTAAAGTCAGTGTGTTAGCAAATACAAAAATTTAAACATAGTTTTTCCCAGTCCTTTTTTTTTCTGTTAAAAGTAGGACCGATGTTTTAGTGAGAATTCTATATCAGTCTAGGGTCGAAATACAGAGTCGGACTGGATAGCAAAGGGCGCCTGTGCCATATAGAGAAATGATGGGGGAGGGGCGCCACACGTTTTACCAGGAATTAGTCAACTCTGGAGAGCGCTCTAAGCTCCCCAAGTATTATCCAGGGAAGAGCCAGGAGTCTTTGCTCATTTTGATATTCTACTGGCTTTGAAGTTCGTACATCAACGCATGTATTATCACATATTTCAAGGAATCACTGTTTTATGAACTTCTTTCTTGGATGTCATGGGTCTTTTTTTTCAGTTTTGTTTCTGGGAGGGTATATCAGCAGAAGGCTGCCCATGGGGCGCCAAAAGTGTGGTAACCAAAGGGCGCCCGTGCCAATGGCACAATGGCAGTACGGCCAGTCCGAGCCGGTGGAAATAAATGCATTTTATCATGGCTCTAGCACTGAATAGGTATTTCCAGTGAGATGGAGGTTTAATACCTAACCTAATGTGTTTTCTCTAAATAGAATTTTTTTTTTCGTGTTGCAAGTAAACCGGAAATCTAATAAAGTAAATTTCCAGTGCATGTTTTCTTTTAAACAATGAGTAGTTTGTCGCTACAACCGTGGCTCCATCTAGGAGCAACTAAACCTAAAATAGTGTATTTGCTGAATTTTAAATCTTAAAACTTGAGAGTCTACTGGACACACCTGGAAAGCATCTAGTGATTGTTGCTGCCTCAAGCCAGCATTTTGTTTAAACATTTCATTGTTAAACGTTGTGTTTCAGTACAAATTGACTGAATATTAAATTTTACCTGCATTTTTAATTTTGAAATTTTGGTCTGTTGGGAGGTCATCCTTAAGCTACTCCAAGTTAATTTCCGTTTTGGCCTTCACACCTAAATTTTAAGTGCCTATGTTTTACTCTTTTTGTTACTATCAACGTCTCCCTTTGTGGGAGAATATTAACAAAGATTGTAACAACACTACTTAAATATTCATTAGGAACCGTCTTTCTACCCCTGGGAGAAAGAGGATAGCTCTGTTTAGAAGGTTGTTGCGTTTTTATCCATAAACCTCCCAGCGTTGTATTATTATGTTTAAGTTGTTTGGTAACCTTAAACCATTCTAGTGGTATTAGTTGCTGTTAAATAGAGCCAGTGTTCTTCTCCGTGTTCACAGAATATTCTCTTCTAAAAGTTATCGCAGCCTAGGTTAAAGGTGGACGGCGAGGTGTTTTTGGTAGTTTCACAGCTAAAAAATCTACAATTTGACATAATCCGGACACGTATGAACGATTAAGTAGCAGGACGCCTCATTTGACAGTCTTCTTTTACAAAAACCATAACCTTGTAATTTTCTAAGAGAAAATAGTGTTTCTTGATAAATGTTTTTTGCCCCATTTTCAAATACTTGTACGATATTCCTGCACTGGCAGCGTGGACAGTATTTAGTTAATGGCAGCAAAAAAAGTGTTTTTAATGTGTAACTTTTAATTTACTTAAAGTTTTCCTAGCCGAAAAAACGTTAGTCCCCCAAAAACACAAAATGGCAAAGTCAACATTTCTGTAAACAGTGTATTTTATTTCATGTCAATTTTTGTTTATTTTGGCGGTCTTGTGTTTATTGCATATCTTGTGTGAACTAACCCTTCTATTCTAGTTTTTATTCCGAGTTCTAAGGAACCCTGAATAAAATCCTGCGTGTGGGGGCGTGTAAATGTGAACCGCCGAAAAATCTTCGTTTTGCTGAAAGAACAGAAATTTTTTTCCTTGAGCGCCCAAGTGCCTCGATTGTGTAAATTTCGCCGTTTTTTTAATAATGGACAGAATCGGTCTAACTCTTCGACATTTAATAGCCTGCAATAATGCCTACCTCTTGAGGAAGCCCAAATCCGAAATTTCCATCCAGAAGATCCACAAACTACACTTGAAAATCGTCCAAAACCAACCTCAGCGCTCCTTCACCATGGCCGCCATTATTGAAGACTTGTACTCATGTATTCTGATTTTATCCTTTCTATTTTAGGGCAAAAAGCCCCAAAACACTAGCTTAGTTGTAGTTTAGGAGGGGCTTCCATTTATGGTACTTAACCTCACATACATGTGGATACAGACAACCATTTCAAGTTTGATATTTTTTATTTTGTTTGTTGGCCGCAAGCCTCATGAAAAATTTCCACAACGATCGATTTTGTCTTTTAACTTTAACGTTAAACATTCCAATTTAACTTAATGCGTTATAGCATTCAATTAAGCTAGATTATTTAACCATTTTTCAATCTTTTATATATTCTTTTGCCCCCAGAAACGCTACCATTTGTCCGAAGTAATTCGACATCGGCATTCTACCGGACACGAATTTTAGTGTATATATGTTTATTTTAGTTCTCCTCTAAACCCGACTGAGACCATCCGAATGCTACTGCTAGCTTGTCCTACTATTAAAATCAAAAGATATTTATAAAAGATCTGTTCCAAAGCAATCCGAAAGTCAAACTGTGCATAAACTTCGAATCCCCCTTCCCCTCCCCCCAGCCAAACTAGTTGTGGTGTATAACACTGCAGTTTTCAGTTAAAGCTTATTAAATGTAATAGTAATGCTTTATGCATTACCCAAACCCAAGTATTAAGCTTTAACCAGAGCCTACTCACGTTGCAATCATGTAAATATTTATTCAATAGTCAATATTTCAAAGTAAAGGCCTTTTCCCAAAGTTCACTTGAGTAAAACTCAAATTGGCCTATCTTTACATGTCCCTACTCCTTCAAACGGCTCTGCACCAAAACCCTTTGTCCAACCGACTTCTCCTCCCACTTTCCATTGTTCGCCTGGCCCTAAGCCAATCAGACCCCCGCAGCTCTCCTCGGCATCCGCGCCCTGGTCCAGAAAATCCGCTGCTCCAGCATAAAAAGCCCCCTTAACCCTCCCTCCTTAGCACAGCTCACAGATCTCTCAAGCTAGAAGGATTACGCCAGGCGGGAGTGGAGACGTCACGTCCATAGGATGCCATGCCGGCAAAATGGTGGTGGTTTGTATGTTTATAGTAGCTTTTGAAAGTTTAATTTAGGACCCCCCAAGTCTAAATTTATAGTTTAAAAGTTTAAACATAACTTCTAGCTTAGAGGAAATTATGGTGGTTACGCCTTAAGCGGCATATTAGGTTTTTTTTCACGCCATACCGTCAGAGTGGTTTTTTTTACTAAAAACCAAAAACCCTTTCTTAAACACTGATGGTTTGATCTTTAAGTGTAAAATAAATATGTAGCCCATGTTTAATTTTATCTCTTGATAAACAGTTAAATTCCATCGTTGCTGGCAGTGAATACCAGTAGTATTAAGGTTAGGCCCCGACGCTCCATCCCCCATGCTGGGACTGTAGCCCATGCTGTGCGTATGCCGTAAAAGTCGATATAATCACCGCTAAACCTTAAACTGAATCTCCGTGTCCACCAGGTCCGTTTAAACCAGGAAACCGGGGGCGTTACAAGCACCACAGCTGTCGTAGCGTTCGCCGTTACAATACGTAATGAACTCTCATGAAAACCACGCCTTTTAAAAATTCCTTAAAGGCTGATGCATTTTGTAGTGTATAAATTGGCAGACCTGGTGGCACGCTGTTTCACATGCTGGGACAGACTCTTACTGCTACTCAATACTCCTCAATCCTAACAAAACTATTTATAGGCTCCTGGCAATACTAAGTTACACCAGAATTGTACAATAAATCGAGATGAAAACCTATTCCCGTTAGTGTTGCCATCGAGACGAGATTAGATACAATAAAATCTTGTCTCGTCTCTCCCTTGAAATATATAAACTCCCATGTCCTGGCCTCAACTGGAAAAATCTCATCTAGACTCGACTCTTTTGTTGCTCGACTTTCTTCACTCTTCGATTTTTTTCTTGCGATGATGCTATGGAAAACGGGGAATGTGGCGTCATCACTTGTGGCGCCACAGTTGTTAGCATTCCTTAGATACTCATGTTGTTAACCCATAACTCAGCACTAACCACTACTAGCGTTAGAGTGCCATACTTGTACTGATACGTACTGATCACCATAGACATGTGAACCAGATACTTTAGTTCAGGCCGTGATAGCTTACATTTGTCAATACGAAGTTTAGCACCTATATCTTTTAGCGCAGTCAAAAGTTGATTTAACGATTCGTCAGGGAATTGTCCCTTGCCACTGACCAAACTGCGTCATAGAACGGCATGCACTTGGAATTTTGTTAGTGACCTGTGTCATAACACGCTGGAATATTCCGGGACTTGAGGCTTGGCCCAAGGGCACTCTTAGCCGTCTGTACAGTCCTAGTGGCGAGTTTATCGTTGAAGTAGCTTGAGACTCCTTATCCAACTCAATCTGCAGGAAGGCATCCTTCAAATCTATCAAACTAAAGGTATCACTACCTGATAATTCGCTAAATAACTCGGCGGCCATGGGAACTGGGCAGTGGTCGACCTCTAGCTGAGGATTAACGGTGGTTTTACAATCCCCTATGACAATGTCATCGTTCGGTTTATGACCTATGAACAGAGTTTCCACAGCCTCCAGGGTACCCAGGCCAACAAAGCGCAGGATTTCCTGGTCAACTCGCTCTTTCAAAGCCAAGGGGACGGGGCGAACTCTGCGGTATACCGGTTTCGCATCAGCCTTTAACTGTATTTTGGCCTTGTAATCCTTAAATTTTCCAAAGCCGGGGCCAAAAAGCTCTGGAAAACCCTCTTCAATCTCTTTTGTGTTAACTACAGTAGGGTTTACTTTTGTTTAACTTTAGTATTTAGATCAAAAAAGGAATCGTTTCCGACTCGAAAAACAGAAATCCAATCTTTTGCCAAATAAATTTGACTTGTAGTGTTTTGATACCATAGCATCTAAATGCTCGGTTTGGCCATTGACAGTTACTCTAAATTAATTAGGAACATGGCTTTCTCATCCCCTCAGTGTACGAGTTTATTGAGTATGGGCTATTTCGTAATAGCACATTTGAAAAGTACTTGTTGTACCAGTCCATGGAAATGACTGTTCCATCTGCACCGGAATCTTGTTCCTTTAGTAACTCGATTCCGTTCAGAGTGATGGAATGTACCATTTAGCTATTTTCATGCGTTTAATAACTACTTTATTTGTTTGAACTAATTCTGAACTTTGCTCGGTTGTGCTGCTCACTCCGATGGTGTTATTTTGTGTCCTCGCCGGACTAACTCACTGCTGGACTCATCAAGCCGGTTCTGAATGACACTACCTTCAGATTCTGAATCACTCTGTTTTTGCTTAGCAGATTAACCTTTTTACGGTAACTGTACTTGTTTTTAGTCTTACTTTTTGGAGTATAGCGCAGAGTTGTTTTTGAGTTAACTTTAGCTGACTTTTGACTTGGACTTTTTCTACAGACTACCTTAAGCTGTCCTTGAGTATTACAGCGACCACAGATGTAATCTTTGTACTTACACCTTGACTTGACATGGCCGGCGTGTCCGCAACAAAAACAAGTGATATCAGACGTTGGTTTTGGTCGAAACTTGGAAGTTTTGTTTCGTTTTGTGACATAATTAAGATTTGATGGTCGAGCGTATTTCAACCTGGTCTGTCTCTGCTGATTTCAGGGACAGAGCAAGTGAAACTGTAGCTGTTAAATCTTAAGTTTTTTTCAAAAGCTCCATTTGGATTTTCTCTGATAAAATCCCCCCAATGAATCGATCTCTAGTCATTTCACCGTTAATATTCTTGACTTGACTTTGTCAAAATCGCAATGTTTAGTCAATGATTTAAGAACTGCAACAGACTAAAATTGAGGGCCCGAACCTGCTTATTTTAGTTTTTATCGCCTATCCGAAAATTTACATTACCTGTTTTTTATAGCAGTATCCCCCTTTGAGCATTTTCCCCTAGAAGTTCTTTTATGGATATTTAAAATTCAGTATCACAGAATACCCGTTTAGATGTTAAATTACATTACGCAAAGATTCGAAACTTGCGGTAGACATATATATATGTAGGTATGTATGTATGGGACGATAGCACTGTATGCGACGAGCCTAGGACGTGGGTTCGGAGTAGAGACAGTTCCATTGGAACGTGAGGATTGGAAAAATTGTGTATATTTCGTGAAACGCTGCATTGTGGCTGTTTGCTACTGTTGACATCTCCCTGATTATTGTCTACAGTTTTGTATGAGTTGGAAGTCTGATGTGTGATAGGAAGAAGACTGTGAAGCGAGGAGCAATCTCCGTCCTCTGATGGGGGAGAGGACTGTCGAAGGGAACGGCTCGCTAAAAATGTGAGAAGAGTGTCGAAAGACAGGAAATTAATCCGTTCGCAGTTTAGGCGTATTTTTAAGAAACGAAAAGGGTCCTAAATGCCCAAATTAACGAAAAAGTGCCTTTTGCAACAATCAGCAACAATACCGCAACAATAGCTTACGTCATCGTTTGTTGACAAATTTTTTTCGTGGAAGCTTCGAACTTTTCAGGAATGTGCGGCAACAATGTATTGGGGACGACGGTTGTTGTGAGTGGCAGTTCACGGGTGGAAAGGCTCTTGAGTTTCTTTATGGATATTTAAAATTCAATATCACAGAATACCCGTTTAGATGTTAAATTACATTACGCAAAGATACGAAACTTGCGGTGGACTTATGTACATAGGTATGTACCTCTTCTCCGCTGGAAATAGGAGGCTAAAAATGTGAGAAGGGTGTCGAAAGACAGGAAATTAATCCTTTCGCAGTTTAGGCATATTTTTAAGAAACGAAAAGGGTCCTAAATGCCCCAAATTAACGAAAAGTGCCTTTTGCAACAATACCTGACGTCATCGATTGCAGACAGATTTTTTTCGTGGAAGCTTCTTAGTTTTCAGGAACGTGCGGCAACAATGTATTGGGGACGACGGTTGTTGTGAGTGGCAGTTCACGGGTGGAAAGGCTCTTGAGAGTTTCTTTATGGACATTTAAAATTCAATATCACAGAATACCCGTTTAGATGTTAAATTACATTACGCAAAGATACGAAAGACTATACTAAATACTAAAGTACGTAAAGCAATGCATTTGACACGACCTTGTAGCGAGGAAGGCTAAAGTATCTTCAAGCCAAGGCCGACTGGGGGACAAATAGCATGTTTCACCTCCTGGCTCATTGGCAGTTTAGGCGCACGCCACAAAGGGGATGAATTTCTAATTGGCAAGGCCGTTTTTTATTTAGTTAATTTGTTCATGAACCAGTCTTAACAAAAACGCGTACTGCACTCTGATAATTTGCTTGATCGTTTTAGATCTGAAATGTCTGTCAGTAGCATAAGAGTTGCAGCATAAAGGCTCCTCGAGCGTAGCGAGACGACGCGGAATGAGCGAGCGAAGCGAGCGACTCCGCTAGTCTTAATCATTAAAAACTTACGGGCGGTTTGTCGGTTTATATGTACGTTTTTCTCCTCCGGAAGTAGGAAGGCTAGAAATGTGAGAAAGGTCTCGAAAGACAGGAAATTACTCCAGATATCGTTTAGGCGTATTTTCGTAGTTCTAGGTAAAAGTTTTCTCCTCGAAAAAAAGCGAAAAACCCCATTTGGACCATTGTTGAAACGAATTTTTCGAATTTGATTGTTAGCTTCGGAATGTAAAATGTTCCTGCTGAGAGGGCGGCCATAATTGTTGCGCCATGTAAGCGTCGCGTGGGCCAGTATAGTGTTGTCACCGGCAGAACGGCTGGCAGTCCGAATAGTTGTCATTCAAGAATGAGGCATGTGCAGCTCACTGTTGAGTTGCATTTTGGATATTTCAAATTCAAACTGCCAATTTGGCCGTAAATTTAAAAGAAATTAAGTAAAGATACGAAAAGATTAACTGCTAAATTAGGCCTACTTAAACTATATTGCTAACAGAACAGGGTGTCAGAAATATTTTTATGTTTGTATTTGTAAAACGTCGACCTTCGATCAGTATGCCATTACCTGGTACTCTACTCAACAGTCTAGCATAATTGTGGTAAACACGCATAACTTCTGGGTATGATTTAGTGCTGCGTGGAGGCCTGACTTGCTTTAAAATAAGTGAAACAAGAAAACCCTTGTAAAGTGTAGTACTAGCACAAATTACAAATGATGTGTGGTTCTTAGTGGTTACATTTATTCAGTTACGTTTCTGAGGAAATGTTTCCATTGATTAAGTGAGCGAAGCGAACGAAATCAGCGTTTGTCATCAGAAACAGCACTTTTTCCTAAATACAGTTAGTAGGCTAAATATTTGTTCATTAGTTAAAATGAATCTAGTGAATCTTATTAAATGTGGCGAATGAGTATAAACAAAGAGAAAAGAAAGAGTAGACGCAGTAACCGTTTGTTTATGAACTAAACACGTATGAAAAACGCGTACTACACTGATCATTTGCTTGATCATTTGACTATTTGTTTTTTGTGTGGAACTGGCCGTCTGCGCATAAGTGTTGCAACAAGAAATATCCTCGAGCGAAGGGAGAAGCGGCCGAATGAGCGAGCATCGGTGAGCGACTCGGCTAGTGTTATTATTAAAATAATTGTGTACCGCATGCAGAGGTCTTAACATCAAAGGGGTACAAGCTAAGTAATCAGACTTATATGTGCCGAAACGGCTTACTTTGTGAGAAGAAAGATGACTTGATGTTGATGAAGCTGAGGAGGACAGGTACGATGACAGAACTGCTGGGATATGGATGAAAAACGATCGGGACGGTAGCACTGTATGCGACGAGCCTAGGACGTGGGTTCGGAGTAGAGACAGTTCCATTGGAACGTGAGGATTGGCACGAGTAGTAGTGAAAAATTGATATATTTCGTGAAACGCCGCATTGTGGCTGTTTGCTACTGTTGACATCTCCCTGATTATTGTCTACATATAGTTTTGTATGAGTTGGAAGTCTGATGTGTGATAGGAAGAAGAATGAAGCGAGGAGCAATCTCCACCGTCCTCTGATCGGGGAGAGGACTGTCGAAGGGAATGCTTCACTGAGCTGAACGGTATATGGAAGAAATATGAAAAGAAACTTGAGGAGTATTATGGCATCATCCGGAAACCAAGGACTACCCCTTTTGCCTTGGCACGGCATGGTGAACACGGAAGATCACCAGAAGCAGTTGTTGAATAAGGATTTATCCCATGGAATACCGGTAGGACGATTGTTGATGCGTTGTCGAATTGCCACACTGAATAATTGGTGATGTGTGACAACAGTGGAGATTGGGTAGTTTCCCGCCAAAGTGAGACGGGGGAACGTAGGGTCGGGACGGAGGACGACGTGTCTTGGGCAAGAGGTGTGGAGGTTGTGTCTGTAGACCTAGGAGGAGGGAGTGTCATAGTTGCGGGTAAATCAATGGTGCTGTGAGCTGGAGGCACTGCCGTGATGAGTGCCGAGGCAGGAACGATGGAGGACGGCGTGTCATGTTTGATGGGAATGGTAGGAGATTCGGATTCAGGAATAGTGGGTAGTGTGGTAATAATTCGTAAGTCGGCGAGAGGCGATTCGGAACGCCAAACAGTAGATGAAGGGTCGTGCAGTGGAGACGGCAAAGGTGACGGTGTGGTCGTGTGCAGGTCTTGGATAGTTGTGGAGGGTTGTGTTGTTGTCAATGAACGGTGTCCGAGACAAAGAATGGTTGTTGATGATACGTTGTGGGGACAGCGTGTCCGGGAACGAACACAGTAATAGGCACGCCATGGTGGGGACGATGGGATGGGAGAAAGTAGCAAGTGATGTGATCGGAGCAAGCCATAGTTCACTCTCATGGAGTAGAAGCGTCGGTTTACCACTTCCAGCTCATTGGTAAGAGCCTCGTTGGATGCAGGCAGGATAGCGTTTTCAGCGCGCAGGGCGTTGGAATTCGCGGCTGCCTGCCGTAGGGACGGAAGGACAGGCAAAGCAGAACGAAGAGCTGCATACTCCACAGCAAACTTGTCGGCGAAAGAAAGAACAAAATCAATATTGAATATTGCTCTAGTTAGCGCCTCGCGTAGCACAGAGGCTGACGGAAATAGGACGATACCTGATGGTGGATTAGTGGAACGAGTAAGTGGCGCTGGTGATGTAGGACGTTTGGATGGGATGGCCGTGCTGTTTGCAGAAGCATGTGGGATGGTCTTCTTTTTGTTTGGTTTAGGGGTGGGCAAGGGACCACGTTGCACAGGTAGGGCAAGCGGAACACGGGCTGTTTTGATTCGGACTAACTTGGAGGATGGGACGCTGGCCTTAGTGATTCGTACCCCGGAAGGCCCTGCGACCGCTGGGACGGTGTCAGTGGATGTGAGTTTCGGCTTTTAGGAGAACGGGATGGAGGAACGAGAACGGAAGCCGGCCGCTTTAAAATTGATGACTGTGGAATGGACACGGTCGATAAGGAACGACGTTTAGGAGTACCTTCTTGGGTGACGGCAGCACGTTGGCGTCGCACACGTTCAGCTCGTTGCCAGGAACGACGTTCGTTTCTTTATATAACGGCCCATGTTGATGGAGAAATCGTGCAGGATGGATGAGGAGACCGTACCGCTGGTGGAATGGGCAAAGTTGTAATTGTGGACGGAGAATGTCGGGGAACGAGAGGAGTGATCCCTGGAATGGTGATGGTATGAGAACGCAAAACATGAAGAGAGCTAGGTGAGAGGGCGAAGAAGTCCGGGCATGCGAAGCCAAGGATGGTGTAGTGTACATCGTAGGGAACGTCTTCAGGGCAGACTAGGTCAACGTAGACAGCCGCAGGGGACGAAGGACCAGGATCCATGAATGGCATTATGGAACGCAGAACGAACGGCTGAAGGTTGGGAATGGAAACGGCAGACGTAGAGATGCAGGAGGAACGAAGACTGGAGAGGACGCTGCATGAGTCCCCATGGGAACGGAAGTAACTGGTGATGGTAGGATAGGTGTGGGGAATGCCGAAGTCGAAGACTTGTACTGGAAGATGGAGCTGGGATAGCGGTAGATCCAAATTTCCGAAAGGCTCCCCTATGACACTCTGATGGAAAGTGGGAAAGAAGGGCAGGAAAAACTGCGGACAGTGGCTGCCGTGGCTGCCTGTAGATGAAGGAACGATAAGTAGGAACGCGACCGGAACATCGGCTGGTGCTTGAGAGATGTAGGGCAGACGGGGAATGGAAGGGCCAGGCGAGTGTTGCTGGAGGTCTGCAAGAAGGATGGGACGCACAGTCCCCCTGTGTCGAATTAGAGCAGGCTGGGATGGCTGCGAGATAGCAGAACCTAGGTTGGACGCGGTGACATTGCAAGAGTGTTGCGGAATGGCCAGTGGACGAGAAGAGCCCAAGCCGGGCAGGTAAACCTTATCCTCAGCAGAGAGGATAGGGATGCCTTCAGGAGACGGCGGAGGACTGGTGGATGGTGGATTCGTAGATCGTTGGAAGGGAACGCAGTGTCCAAAAGGCAGTGTAGCAGCAGGCGTCAAAGAAGCCGAAGGTAGGATGTATCCAAGAGGAACGATTGGTGAGTCAGGTGGATCCGCCGCTGGAGAGGATGGGCTGTTTATAACAAGAGAAAGGTCAATGATTGGTGAGCCGCCGTCCGAAGGCGGAACAGCTGTTGAGAAGGGAACGGAGGTATCCTCCCCGTCTGCTGGACTGGCGGTATGCGGAATGGAACGAGGTAGTGGGACTGCGGAACGATGAATTGGGGATGCTCGAAGACAACCACGTGTGATGATCGCCCTAGGAGAAATGATGCCAATGGGACGCTACGCTGGAGCTTATATAAGCTAAGCAAAGCCCACGCATGCGACATACCGTACGAGCCCGGCAGGGAAGACAACTCTTGAACTTCTAGGGGAATAATGCTCAAAGGGGAATAATACTGCTATAAAAAACAGGTAATTGATATTTTCATTCGCTATAAAAATATTGATTAATGGATTCATCTGACTTTTGAGCACTTCTGAAGAATTTTACTCTTTCAGACACTACAGAGGGAAGTGGTTCCAAATCGTTAAGAATAGCCTTAACTAATTCGTCATAAGTAAAGACGGTTGGAACCTTAGGGAAATAATATTTAATATCTTATCGAACATTTCCCTCCCCACTGATGCCATTAAAATATCTAATCTATCAGCATCAGCAACTTTCTTTGCTCTAAAGAAATAATTTATACGTGTTGAATATTTAGCCCATGTGTCAGATCATGGTCAAACTCAACACACAGGCCAGACGGTTTCACCATATCGTCTGTGTCTGTGCCACTAGCACTTAGGCTAACATTAGGACTAATAAATAAATTATCAACTGCAACGTCAATTACGGCGTTTGCTACAGTAACGTCTGCATTGGTACATTAATTTCACCTGCAACTGACATACATATGTCAACAAGTAATAAGCTTTACTTAATTACTACAATTTAGCAAAATTTAAATTTACTAAAGCCATTCAAGACCATAATTGAATTGCTTAACAACTAAGCCTAATTCTGAAATTTATAGCCTACTTACTTTTACAATTTTACTTGCTCAAAATGTTTCATAATTAGGATTTAAACACAGTTTTTGTTTACTTTTCAAGCAACAAAAAAAGAGCACCACCGACTTAAGCATCCTGCAAGCCGAACAAGTTTCACTAAATTTAAAGGTAAATAAATTTGATTATATACCTCAACTGCCAGCCAGAGTAGAGATAAGACAACATTGTGTTGCAAAGACCCAATTAATTTGCGTTTTTTCCGGTTTAGTCCTACTTATAGTACGATAGGTGAAAACTGCCAACGTGTCGTATTAGGACACAAACTTTGTACAAATTGTATGATGGCAACGCAATATCTCTCCCTGTCCTAACAATAAGGGACGAATAATAACTATAATATGCTCGAACCACTCAAAGTTCCACACACAAGCAACAGATTTTTTAACCCTTTTCTGCCCATGCAGAACTAGATGATTGGGTCAGTCGCGGGATTCGAACCGGCATTCACTTGGTTTGAAGACGAGGACGCTAACCACTGGGCTGTTGCTGGTCGCTTTGCTCGGGGTCCCGGGCCCCCCCCCCCCCAAAAAAAAAAGCTTGCGTTGCACGTTAGGACTTAGTTTTTTGCCGTTCTGTAGCCGGATACCATTGGGCAGTAAAGGGTTTGGATTTAAATTAATTCCCATTCAGGACACTAAACTATTTAGCCTAAATAGTGAATTTGCCAACTTACCAAATTCGGAGCACTGAATATGGCTGGTGGGGAAATAATTTTACAATCTCAAAAATACTCTACTGGGTTGGCCATTCTGTTATGTCCTATGGTCGGACAATTGCGTAGGTTCCCCCAGCACAGTAACGAGGCAAACACAACTTAAATGCAAGCACAGGTATGGACGTGTTTTAATATGTTGCAAGGCTTTTTATACACTTACAGGTCACGTGACCAAGCACTGGTCACATGTCTATGGTGATCAGTATGTATCAGTACAAGTATGGCATTCTAACGCTAGTAGGGGGTGCTGGGTTATGGGTAAACAACATGAGTATCTAAGGAAATTTAACAACCGTGACGCCACAAGTGGCGACGACACACTTGTACTGATACATACTGATCACCATAGACATGTAACCAGTGCTTGGTCACAGTAGTGAAGGGCTGCTAACGACAGATTTGAATAAGCGCCGGGGAAGGGGGGTGCGGGAGGGGGAGAGGGGAGTGGGGGAGGGGGGTCCCCCGGAGCTTATTCGAATCTGTCGTTAGCAGCCCTTAACCCTTTTTACCACACAACCCTTTCCCTTAACCCCTCTTTCCCCACCCCTTTTTCTTAACCCTTTTTCCCAACCCTTTCGTGGCTACGCAGGCCCAGGTCCTGTAGTAAAAGCTCGCTCGCCATCGCTCGCTCCGTCTGCCTGCCCGCTAGCGTGCCTCCTTCCTTTTTTTTCCCCGTACCCGTTTCCCTCCCTCTGACGGTGTTCACTCGCTTCGTCGTGCAGTGGTCGATGCTTTCCCGTGCCGCTGGCTCGTTCCTTCCCTCTTCCCGGCGTTGCTGCTGTTGAGAGCGCTTGGTGACTAGCCTATAGGCCCTCGTTCACGCATGCGTCGTTTCGTAAAAACCCCCAAAATAAAGCTTTATTGAGGACATTACATCGTCCGAAAAAAAAATTAAAAGCAGAACAGCTAAAATGGATCTCTTTCGTACTATTTGGTGGCCCTGAAAAGGGCCTTTTTTTCAGATATTGTGGTTCACTTTACCTCCGTCTCCTGTTTTTGCGCCCGTATTTCTTCAATCCATCTTTTTAGAGCTTTTCCAGCTGTTCTATTTTCATCTTCTGTCTTTCAGTAACATCATCCTACGTCTGTATTGGAATTCCGGGTATCTTTCAAGTCATTGGCAGAATGATAGGTGCTTTTCTCCACTCGTTTTCACTGTCATGTTTTCTTTTAATTTCTTGTACACCCGCAACGTTATAGGTATCCAGCCGTTGCGAGGTGCGTAGCTACAGTACAAGATCGCCAGGAATGAGGTTTGAATCGAGCGCTCAAAATTAAGCTTTTCCCTCTCTCCCATACTGCGCATGCGCGATGTCTAATTGGTTCTAATTGAAAAGAATACCGTGCACCCTTCCCCTCTCAATTGAAATTACTAACAGTTTCTTCCACATCGTTGTCACGTCCTTTTGTATCTAAATTATAATTATTAACAGTCATTCTTGTTGCAGTTAACTTCAGAGTCGTTGGGCCGAGCAATCCGTTTAAGCCGTTTTGTTTCAAACAATTCGTGCATATGCTTGTTTTTTTTCACCAGTTTTTTCGGCAGTGTTTTTCACACTGCTTTGTGAAATTATATGCATGAATGTATTTTACCAATTTATTTTGTTCTGTTTGCATGCTTCATGCTTTGCAGCCGTAATCCTGTAATGCCCTTTGGGCGCTTGGATTTATTTATTAAAGTTAAAGTTAAAGTTAAGCCGTTTAATCCGTTTAAGAAAGAAACCTTGTAAATAATGGAAAAGTAAAACAAAGTGAGTTCACATAGCGACACCGGGCCACTTTGTAGTTGAGCGTCTGCATTACGTGCGTCGACATGGCAGAAAAAAGAACCCACAGAGAGTGACAAAGATGTAGATATTCTTGTCCAAAAACTCAAGAGATTGTGAAATCCAAACAAAAATTATTCCAGCCGACTTCTTTGGGCACCTCCCAGGATTAAATGTCCGGCTGTACAACCCGATTTTATCTGAATCTTTGGCGTGTATGATATTCTTTAGACTAGAAAAAAAAATGCAGTATTTACGCGATCAATATTTGGATTTCTGTGGTTCTCATTTTAGCATAAAGCGAAAACACGCACATTTCGGAGATGCTGAGGACCTACGTTACCGTTACTCTGGTTTTCGCTTGCGAGCTCTTCCTTGGACACCTACCTTGCGTGCACTGTGAAACTATGTGATCAAGATTACTCAAGAAGACTATAATTTGGTCCTCATCAATCGTTTTCAAGACGGTACGGACTGTATGAGTTTTGTTACTGAAGATCATAGAATTGCAGTTTCTGAATCTATTACTACCCATTTGTTTGTTGTTTGACATTACGTTTCGAAACCGGGGTTATGTGGAAAACCAGAGCTTTATGGTCAAACTACGTAACGGTGCCTTGTTGAAACTGAGCCCCCCTACTAACGAGTGTTACAGTTTAGGTGTACCGCAGAGGCCTTACGTTTTAGAACCCACAATAAACCTAGCATTTAAAAAAAATTGATACTTCTCAAAAGGCCAAATATCCTACTTGTAGAATGTCTGCCTCACTGTAATTCATTAAACAACCAAGCACTCACCACATCCATCGTAAAGAAAAAAATGGCTCCTCAGCACCAGTATCCGCGCAGGCTTTGACTAAAGCTGTCAAATAGTGGAAAACGTAAAATTTTTTCTACAAGTGTTTCTTTGAACTTCGTTTACCTCACCTTCAAGTCGTCATATCCTCAACCCCCACCCCCTACACACATCCGGTTTCCGTTACTAACCGTTGGGATTTAATGTCTTTAATTAATCGCCCAATCAGAAGTTTATAAAAGGACGCCAACACGCCCTACTTCTAATAAGTCGACCAATGAGAGATGTCTTTAAAAATCCTACATACATCCGAATCGAAATCGCTAACTTACTTGTACATGCCTAGACATCTTGACTGGACGTGTTATGCTTGTGGTCCTAACCTAAACTTTCACTACAATGGATACTGCTAAGACGTTTCCCTATTCGCAACCTCTATTTGAAGATGATGTAGATGACCAAGAGATCGACAGTTCCGAGCCTGCTTCACCCCCCATTCGACTACAAAGTACAACAGAGAAGATTTTTTGAACAAAACCATTCGTACGAAGCCTTCAGAATTACTCGATATGCAGAATTCTCCAGAATTTGTTGATCCGACTGTTAGCCCGACGCCCGCAACAAGGGGGTTCTCAACAACTTATAGTCAACTATCAACATCTCTTGAAAGCGACATTACAACGGATATGCAAGCTTCAAATGTTGAAAAGTGTAACACCAAAGTCTGGCTTTCTACTGAAAAACTTACACAACACAACAGTAAAGGACTCAAACTTGCTCCTAAAAAGAGGAACGCGTTCAAACGAGGTTTGGCTATGGAAGAAGTGCGAAGCCTTGTTGACATGAAACGTCGCCCTCAAGATTTGTTTACCGTCTCGCAAGCAGGTGTGTTCAAGCCAGACCCAAAATAATTTTTAGTGTTGAACCACCGGACTTTTTGTACAAGTGAAACCGTACAAAGACGATGTGTACATCTGCGTTAGAAATTTCACCTTTAACCAGGTTGAATTAAGATGGGTACCTTCAAGAATCGGCTTAAATCTGGCGTACGACGATTGGATTAAATTGGGACCACCCACGCATGTTAGCACTCATTCAAGATGCTATCGAACAATGCCTTATGAACCGCCCTCCTAAAGAGAATGCAACTATTCAGGAAGAAAGGGCTAATACCACCAGCTATCCAACTCGTCTACCTGGGAATATTTTGCAGCACCGTCACCAGTGCCCGTAACTAAGTATCAAGCACAGGGGACGCAACCTGTTCTGATGTTGCCCCAAAAAGAGTAATCTGTTGCCCCTAACCACTACTTTTTATAGCATTTTTGCCCCACTTTATTTTGTCAGGGAACTCAGTGAGTCCCTTGAGTTCCCCTTAGTTACGGCACTGACCGTCACTAGTTGACAGGCCAAAAACGAGTTTGCATCGGACGACACAACAACTCCGACAATGTTGTGCAGGTTAGCCTTTTACAGTTCCATGCTACGTCACTGAATGAACATTTGAATCCCTTGAAGAGGATTCACCTAAATTTGGATGCCTGGAAACAACTTGTGAAACATGCAGGGGAAATCAATGAGCGAAGAGGAAATGGAAAATGCAGATACGAGTAAATATGAAGAAAAAGAATACTTGTGACACTAAGTCTTTCTAGTGTGTTCTAGTGTGTTCGCTTGGTGTTGTGTTGTGCTGCGCTTTCAGCTAACTACAAAATGTATATGTAGCACAAATGTGCTAAATGTGTATATAGCACAAGTAACAAAAATAGGCTAGTCATTTTTTTCTTATTGTAAATAGCTTAACTAATATCTATAGTATCGCTTAACTTTTTATTATTTTTTTAATGGAACCAAAAAAAAATAGTGTATGTTTTAACAAATGTGTTGTAATAGTTTAAATATTACCTAGTATCGCTTAACTTTTTCTTATTTTTGTATTAGAACCAAAAAAAAGGTAGAAATAATGTCTGTTTTAACTAATGTGTTGTGCTGTGTTGTTGTGTAAGTACGAAATGTCTATGCACCTATTCCTCTTTAGTAAATTAGTTATGCTTGTAATATTACGAATAATAGGAATAGGCTAGTCATTTTTCTTATTCTAAATAGCTTTACTAATATTCATAACATTTTACTTTTTAATTGTCGTTTTAATGCCGTGCCAGCGGCATGGGCAAGCATTGACCACGGCACGACGAAGCGAGCGAACACCGTCAGAAGGAGGGAAATGGGTACGGGGGGAAAAAAAGGAAGGAGGCACGCTAGCAGGCGGGCGGGCGGAGCGAGCGATGGCGAGCGAGCTCCTACTACAGGACCTGGGCCTGCGTAGCCACTAAAGAGTTGGGAAAAAGGGTTAAGAAAAAGGGGTGGGGATAAAAGGGGTTAAGGGAAAGGGTTGTGTGGTGAAAAGGGTTAAGGGCTGCTAACGACAGATTCGAATAAGCTCCGGGGGACCCACCTCCCCCCTCCCCTTACAACCACACCCCCTCCTCCGGCGCTTATTCAAATCTGTCGTTAGCAGCCCTTCACTACTCACTCGTTTTTCACTGTCATGTTTTCTTTCAATTTCTTGCACGCCCGCAACTTTATAGGTATCCAGCCGCTGCGAGGTGCGTAGCTACAGTATAAGATCGCCAGGAAGGAGGTTTGAATCGAGCGCTCAAAATTAAGCTTTTCCCTCTCTCCCATACTGCGCGATGTCTAATTGGTTCTAATTGAAAAGAATACCGTGCGCCCTTCCCCTCTCAATTGAAATTACTAACGGTTTCCTCCACATCGTTGTCACGTCCTTTTGTATCTAAATTGACGTTTCCCTCAATGAAACTTTAGTGTCTTCAAGCGACGCAAGTTGCCCTTTTCGTAGTTATATTGAAGACTTATTTAAGTTATGGTCATGAAGCTAAACGAAGCCAATTGGGTGTACAAGGTTGGTTTAAGGACGTCGCCGGCCACTTGACGATGTAGACCCAACCGCTAATGATGCAAATAATGCGCTGAATGTGTGTCTTAACGGAATAAAGTTTTAAAAAGTATCATTTCTCATGTTTTATTGAATGCACATATAAAATAAATAATATGAATAATAATAATGAATAATGGTTTAGACATTTGACTATAACATTGAGAGTCGCTTCTAATTACACCAAATGTGTGTTTGAAAACGTTTCGAACAAATTTTAAGACTTTACGGTCGTTTGCAATCTTTGTTCGAGGATCAAAGTTCTTAAGCACAAAGTTCAGTGTACGTCCATGTGCGATATTATAGCAAAAAAATAATGTATAAGCACCACATACATTTGAGCAAGGCGACTGAATATTTGAAGTGTTAAACTCACAGTTTTTACCATTGTTCGCTAAAAAAGCAGAAATGTGGGCATTGTTTGGTTTCTGACCATAAGAATCGAAGTAAACAGTCTTGAATGTAGGAGTTGATAGAAGCAGCCACCCAGTGAGATCGTTCGGAATCAGATTTGTCTTTGTTGATGAAAACACAGGGTTGACGCACTTTCGAACGTGGTAAAAGGTCACATGGGTGTACATTCACAAACAGTTTTGCAATTTTAGGATCTGACATAGCCAGTGTTCGCAGTTTTAGTGTATCCATGGTGAAGCTACAAATCCATTACAACTGAACGGTTTTTGTCGATCTCAGCAACAGTCTGATAAGAGCAATAGAGAATAACATTTATTGGGTTTGCCAGCGCAGTAGAGAATTTCAATTATACACGAATAGAGCCCTGTTTAGACAGACTCAAGTGACTTCCAGTCGGACATTGTTCCGGGGTTAAATAAAAACAATGGAGCATGTAGCCTGCTTTATATTCTTCGTAAATCAGATCCAAACCTTCGTCTTTTTGGTGCTTCCCTGTAGCTGTATACAGAGAGAGGTAGTCACGGGTGTATACATTTTTTGTGAAGTCCGGCATAAAGGGGTGATTCGGTACTGTCCGACCATCGACGCACAAAGCGATGTGATTTAGGTCGAAATGCTGGAAATTAAAGGGGTTGGCTAAGAAGTCTCCGCTGTATGCTTTGTTGGTAATTAGTCCTACGGTAATGTGACAGGGTAATGGTCCAACAATCGCCAAATCGATTGAAACCTCTCGCGCACCAGCAGCAAGTGTGAACACCTTACATTCACTTTTTCTAATTAAATATTTTGAAGTTGCGTTTTCCAGGACTTTCGCATGGCTCAGTAAAATATTGGGGCTAGCTTTCACTTTTTTGACGTATAATACTGCTTTGGTAATATGTATTTGCGGTGATTTGGTTGAATCTCCACACATCAAACTAAAACGGTCACTAGAACGAATTAGTATTAAACGGACGTCAACACCGTTTAATAATTATCGTCCTTGCTGACACCAAGCAATGTGTAATCTTCCCAGTAATTCCCAAGTTTTTCACCAACCACTTTTTGTTTACGCAGTTTCAGCGCATTATTTGCATCATTAGCGGTTGGGTCTACGTCGTCAAATTGGCCGGCGACGTCCTTAAACCAACCTTGTACACCCAATTAGCTTCGTTTAGCTTCATGACCATAACTTAAGTCTTCAATATAACTACAAAAAGGGTAACTAGCGTCGCTTGAAGACACCAAAGTTTCATTGAGGGAAACGTCAATTTAGATACAAAAGGACGTGACAACGATGTGGAGGAAACCGTAAGTAATTTCAATTGAGAGGAGAGGGGCGCAAGGTATTCTTTTCAATTAGAACCAATTAGACATCGCGCATGCGCAGTATGGGAGAGAGGGAAAAGCTTAATTACCCCCCCCCCCCTTCCCCGGCACTTATTTGAATCTGTCGTTAGCAGCCCTTCACTACTGGTCACATGACCTGTAAGGTTATAAAAAGCCTTGCAACATATTAAAACACGTCCATACCTAAGCTTGCATTAACTTGTGTTTGCCTCGTTACTCTGCTGGGGAAACCTGCGCAATTGTCCGACCATAGGACATAACAGGGAACACCTGCAACAAATAGGTTTTAGGTTCGTTTCGTATCTGGCAGGCCTCAATCACTAGTCGATAGCCACATTTTCACACTGGTCCATCCCGCAGGCATGCATAAGGGCGCGTTCACGCAAAAAGGCTTTCTCGCTCGCCAAAAGCTATTTGCTAGTCAACTGTTGTTTATTTACGATTAGTTTTCCATTGCTACTAAATGAATGCGGTAATAGATAAATTGTATGTATTACAAATAACAACAAGGATAAAGAACAAAGTGCTACAGTAATTTTAAACATTGCAACAAGATTGTTGTCATTTCACGCTATTTCCAAAATTTGCTGTTTTCCCTCAAAGTGTAAGCTTCTAGCAATGATCAAACGTCAGTAGAATAAATAGCTTCTCGCAGCGAGAATTCAAAATCCAACATGGCGTCCATTTCGTGGCTATCGAATCGAAGACAAGCCATCGAATGCCGGCAACAAAAAAAGTCCGTCGTCTTGTACTGCAGTAAAAATTGTTTTCTTGTCATAAATCGACGCTCAAATGTTGCAAGCAGCGTACGCCGTGTCACGAGGCACGAGGGAAGATTTGCGTCTGCGTCGTTGCCATGGTTACTAATACGCATAGACAATTCGAAAGCCGCATATTCAGTAAAGGCGAGAAGCAACCATCAGATTTAGTATTGATCAAGTAAAAGCTAGTGAGCGAGAAAACTGTCGCTGCGTAAACGAGCCCTTAAGCAGGAGTGCTAGAAAAAAGCAACTTCATTTTACACTAAAAACAAAGAAGCTGGCAAGTTGCTTAGTATTTTTAGTGTAGTTTTGACAATCAAATATTATGGCAAAACAGGCGGAGTGCAAGATCTGCACAAAAGGTTAGTAGCACTACACCCTACACATATCGCTTAAGTAAAATATCAGCTTTGCCTCGCCAACAATAAAAGTCGAGATAAAGTCAAGATGTTAAAATTTGTGTCGTCTCGTCTCATCTCGCCTTCAACCATTTCAACCTCGGCTCGACTTGTAAACACACTCGACCACATCTTGTTGCGAAAAAAAAATCGAGATTCATTGCCTGTTGGACATAAAGGTCAGTAGGACGTGTCAGCAAAGGCTGATGGTTCAGTAAAACAATGGAGAAGTTAGTATCTTACCTCACCATCTCCCTGTACATGGCTTTCAGGACATCCAAGTAAGGGGACAGGTTGTCCTCGTATTGGCAAAGGACACCTCCCACGCACAAATGGCGAAACAAGCAGAACAGTAACTCCTTGCGGTCATCTTTAGAGAAAATGTCATAAAGTTCACTCTCGTCATCCAGAAGTGCCTGAAGAAGCCATGAAAATAACCGTTATCACAACATTATTTTTGCAAATGATGTAAAATAAATTGCTTCATGCGAATGATCCAATGCACAGTTAACGTTATTACAAACCAGCGCTTGGATGTTCCCTAAAAAATTTTCTTCTTTTATTATATACCTTGATAGTACTTTTCTTCCTCCATATTCTGAGATGTACAAGGGCAGGTGGCATGGTCGGGGAGTCCATAAATCCTGACTGCTCACCCCTCAGGTTCCCATAGCATACACAAGCTTAATTGATTTTTTTTTAATGGTCTGAGACCTCCAACTTAACGACTGGCTTCTAGACAAGACAACTGGCATAGTGAGAATACAACACACACTTACCTGAGAAAGAAAAAGACAATTGCCCTGACTGGGTTTCTGAACTGGGACTCCAACCCCAGGATTAAGCTACCGGGACGGATGACGGATCGTGGCACAGACTCTAGCTGAACTTAATGTTCAACCTTTTCAGTGGTGACCTAAAGGCCACAAACATACACATGGAGGGAAAGCAACTTGCTTCTTGGCCTCCAAACTAGCAATAATGCAAGCATTAAATAAAGAATAAATCACAAGGTAAAAGCTAGTCTTTAATGCATACTGTTTGCTTCATTAACCTTTTACCTTGTGATTTATTCTTTATTTAATGCACGGTGGTGACGTCACGCCAACACATCCCCATGTTAAAAGTGTAGCTGTTATATACGGTTAATCTGAAAACCCACACACGTGACCGTGGGTTAATTTTGATAACCCACACTTTTTTGGATAATCTAACACTTTTTCCGCGCTCTACACAACCACTGCTTTACCACATGACATACTTTGTAAAACTACCGTACACAACACAAATTCAACCAACATAAATAAGCACATTTGCAACCTGCGACATTTATCGTACTAACACGAAAAAAAAAAAAAAACCTCGCGTAGGCTACTATGCTAGAACCCCACCCATGTAAGAATGGCCAATCCGCCAACCTTTCGCTCCGACAGTACTAAAA
The DNA here is from genome assembly GCA_023313725.1 of Lithobius niger. NCBI lineage: Eukaryota > Metazoa > Arthropoda > Chilopoda > Lithobiomorpha > Lithobiidae > Lithobius > Lithobius niger. The sequence goes on along the minus strand of JAHWFP010005122.1, from coordinate 58,067 downwards.
CTAGGCTACTGACACTTGTAAACACACCTAAATACACCTAAAAACATACGATACTCAAGCGAACAGCACATTTGTAACCTGGCGACATTTTCCGCACTAACACGAAAAAAAAAAAACCTCGCGTACGATGCTAGCCCCCTCCCCACACCCATCCATGAATGAATAGCCGAATCCGACAACCTTACGTTCCGATGGTACGAAAACTAGCCTACTAACACCTTCTAAAACACACCTAAAAACCTACGAGACTCAAGCGAATAGCGCATTTTATACACCTATATCTTATTTAAACTAATAAAGTAGAAAAAATACGGTTTTACCTTAAACACAAACGTCGGCTTCGCCCACTCGTGACTCCCTCCACCCCCTGGATAGTGGACTAGCTGTTTCTCGCTCGCGAGCAATTATAACCGTTAAATCGACAACGGCTCACGGATATCTACTACTTAATGCTTGCATTATTCCTAGTGTGGTCTGTCTGGGTTTTATAGCGGCTTGGTCGGTAAAAGTTAACGGCCTAGCGCGGACAGACGAGGGAGCTAGGGAGGCATGACTGGCTGAGGACCAGATGGACAATAGGGGCTGGGAGGAGCTTGGTTAGTATGGCAACTTGACTGATGGGGAGGGGGGGGAATTGTAGATATATACAAGTGTAATAGAAGTGTTAATGATTTCAGCCAATTTTCATCACCTGGGGATCATTTCATGAAGGATGTCGACTTGGACAAGTCTATTTACAAACAGTGGTATTATGTACCACTAAAGGTTGGGGGGGGAGGGGAGGGGGGGGGGGAATTGAGCCAGGTAGAGTTTGTGAGAAAACATTAATGTTCATATATAAAAATTAAGTTCCAGCATTAATGCTATAACGCATTCTGTAAGGGGATTGCTAACAGAACCATTTAAACTCAAGTGTTGTAGTTTTTACAAACATACTGAATTGAACATCGGCCTAATGTCCAAAACGAGAAGGCGAAATAAAAATCGCAAACAGTAGAGTTTTCAAAATGTTTGAATACACATTCATGAAGGTTTGACGTTACCAGAACCTTGTTACCCCTAACACAAACTAAACTGGGCGGCTTTATGCCTAATAAACATATCCAAACGATGTATATACAGCGATTTTTACTGTACACGTTTTTCGCTTTTAAAAAAGATTGAAAATAGTTTTCAGTCTTCTGTTTGGGCAGAATGGAATGGAAGGTATTCTTCAGGGCTTGGATTTAGTCAAAAATTCCGCTCGACTTGGTCCAGTGGTTCTCTGAAAGGTTGTGAAAAGTGTGTTCTGGTTTTACTGAGTAGGTCTAAGTCGGCTGCGAAGTTGAAGAAAAAATCCATTTCCCCTGTGTTGTTGATTTTTTGGTGTTCGGTGTCCTAACCAATCGATTTTGAAGCCAGGGCTCCTTTACAGGGGGTTCCATTGCTGGTTTGATTTGTACTACTAGGAATGACTTGTGTATCAAATTTCTTGCTTTTAGCTCGATTTACAAGAATTTGTTGGTCAAACCTCAGGCAGAACACGGGGGGAGCGACATACTGGGGGTTCTTGGGGGTATTTCCAGGGAAGGTCCATGACTGGTTCGATTTGTGCTGCTAAGAATGACTTGTGCTGCTAACATTTGTACTGCAAGAATGACTTGTGCTTTTAGCTCGATCTGCAAGAATTTGTTAGTCAAACTTCAGTGAGGGGGCACAGGGGGGCAATGGGGGCCCTTTGGGGGTGTTTCAAGGAGAGTTCCATGACTGGTTCGATTTGTGCTGCTAACAATTACTTGTGTACCAAATTTCAAACTTTTAGCTCGATTTGCAAACCTTTGTTGCTCAAGCCTCAGGGAGGGGGTACTGGAGGCCCTTGGGGGTATATCATGGGGATGCCATTGTTGATTCAATTTGTGCTGCTAAGAATGACTTGTATACCAAATTTCATGTTTTTAGAAAATTTGTTGCCCATGCCCTCTTGGAAGGGATACCAGGGGGGGGGGGTGCTACCGGGGGATGCTGGTAGGGTCGCTGGGGGCTCTTGGGGATAGTTCATGGGGGGGGGGGATGGCTGGTTCGATTTGTCCTGAGAGCAAAATTTCGAGCCCATTTGGCTTTCCGTCACAAGAATGTAGTAGTTACATTAAAATAGCATTCGAAGGGTCCTAGGCCATGTCCATACCTACGTTTTAAGCTATTGAACTTGAAAATCGGTTCGTTGGTTCGATCTCCTGGCTACGTCTTCCTGGAGGGGGGCGGCTTTATTCGATGGCCGCCTTTGTTTTTTAACCACCTTGGATAGCAACAAGGCACTCTGCTACCAAAGACATACAATCTATTATCTGTGTTCGTTCTGCGGCGAACTCAAGATAGGCCGCGGACACTATAAACAAAAGCTAAAAATTAAAAGTAAAATAATTTGGGGGGCCCATAATGGGCTATCTTGGGCCCATGCCTTACTTAAAAAGTACTTCATAATGGAACCCGTTTTAAGGCAGGCATGGGCCCAATCGGTGCTCCCCCCACCCTTTACCCCATAAATTATTTGATTTTTCCGTTTGCCGAAGAAGAAAATTAGCGATACGTTACGGGGTGAGGTGGGGGGGTCATGTTAAGTGTTTCACTTTGTTACAAGAGGGAGGGGAGTAAAAAATGCAGAAATAAACTTTACGTAATTTATGGACACTCCCTACATTAAAATAATGCATTTTTTAGAAAACTAATTGCTGACCACCAATTTCCCTAAATGTTTAGGCAGCCAGTTAGAAATAACACGAAAACAAAGCTATGAAGCTATACGAAAGGTTTGTTTTAGGAGCGAGTAAATGGTGGGTTCCCCATTTTCAAATTGTATCTTACTTTTGGCGCTGGGTGCTTCATATTTACAGAACTGAAGTTCAGCAATTCGTTGTTATAAAAACAACTATTATTTTTGTAAAACTTTACAATGTAAATTTATACAAATAATTTATGATAAAATGTGACGAGGTTTTCGGCTTGCTATGTCTAAAGAGCTCAGGTTCTCTGTCCTGACGAAATATCATTCATCTTTTCCACGTTTTAACCCTTGAAAAAGAAAAATTCTTGTACTTTGCACTGAATTGCTCCAGACACGTTCATCTGAACATCGCCAAAAAAAAAATAACCAGCAGGGTTTTGAGAGCAGCAAGGGGCCTAGAAGCAATTTTTTTCTCGTGGCCTTCCTTATATACGTGTACATTGTGGTCCACAAATAACACACAACCTGATGTCCAACATATTTTCTAAGGTTTTGAAAAAAAAGTGCAAATAGAGAACACTTTTCTACATGCAAAATCAAATGCTGGGTCAGAAAAAGTAGTTTTTCGAAAAACAAAACATTTTTACTTTCGTTCCGTGTAACCAAGATGCTGGCTAGTACCATGGTGCACCATTCTAAACTGAACGAGTTGATATTTTTTATAAAGTCCTTTTTTAAAAATTTCCAAAAATAAGAACCACTTTTTCGGAATCATAATTCGATTTTGGATCCATAAAAGTGTAGGTATTTGCAATTTTTTACAACTTAAATTTCATGTGTCTTTTTTCTGGACCACCCTGAATACTACTAATATTTTTTTATGTAGGCCTATATGAATTGTAATGCATTGTTTATACAGACACGTCAAGCATCCAAAGCCTTAGAAAATTTCTGCCTGCACATCCTCATAAAGTTATTTCTTCGAAATGGACCTGTGTCTGGATTAGTTATCTTGAATACGACATCTTAGGGAAGTTCAACGTCATCTTTACTCTGACTTAAAAGTTTACAAGTTCACAAATTACAACAGGCTTTTCCTAGCGAAATAAAATGGGTTCATAAAACATGTATTTAGGCCATCAATACAGAAAATATGTTCAGAAGCCTTGTGGCACAGTGCAACGTCTTGCTGAATCTGCTTTTACGACGATGCACAGAAAACATCGTTTATATTCTTAAACCTGTGGGACGTTTTAAAGTATACGTACGCACCTTGCGAAGCAAGTCTGAGATGACAATATTTCCCCGATATTGGTCCATACATTTAGCTATAGTGCCTTTTCCCCGCACGATCTTGTGGGCGTATAACCGGTTGAAAAATGTCATAGATGTCGCCTCTGTCGTCATTGACTCGATGTCCAGATTATCAGCTGGTTGACCTGAATATACAAACCGAATAATAGTTTTAAAAAAAAAACAGTAAAGATGAATCTAGCCTAATCACAATTCCCTATTGCACATCTTACATTATAAAGCAAAGATTTCACAACAAGACAAGGAACACCGAATTCAGTTCATGCTTGCCACGGTAGCAATGAAAAGGGGTGATAATGAGAGTGGCATGATGGTTAGAACGAGTCAGGGTCGGGGTCGTGGACAAAGTGCCTGACGTCCAATGGCAGATGCGCCCTTGACAACTGGCTTAAATTCCTATTTTGAGTCAGTGTTGAGAAACAGAAAACAATTCAACTAAAACTTAACTGCAACGCCCATAGCATCGCATGATTTCATTTTATTCACAAAGCTGAAGCCGAATCTGTTTCTTCTTATGCATCTAATTCTTTTAGTTTCAAGTCAATTTTACATCATGAATGCAGTGTAAACGAAGAAAATGTCAGGCCATGGAAACCGTGAAACAAAACGAAAAGACTATCTTGAAAAGCAGCAGAATCTTCATGTACATCTGGACGTTTTTTTTTTGGGGGGGGGGGGAAGGGAGATGGAAGATACGAGTCAGCGTAAACTTTGAACAAGTAGCCAATGCGGGCTCCGCGAACGCTGACATTGCGGTAGTCAACGAAGTGACAAGTATATTGCAATTAATTTAGGAGAAACACATTAAAGCAATTAAAATTTGTGTCAGCTTCAGCTTACGAGCACTTTTTTTTTTTTAGAAAAAAACCTACTAAACGTTCCTTGCCCCCCTCCTGTCCCCAGCGCCATTTTTTGACTATCGGGAAGTTTTAAAAAATACTGCCATAACTGTCTTATGTGCCAGAGGTGCCAGAGGCGTCAGCCCAACGCTGCCCATTTAGGACGGAAAGGGCCCCGGATATAAACTCAGCACGTGCCACTTGTGGCATGTAAAAAATTAAAAAAAAATTTGTTAGCAAATTTTTTGCTCTCCATCCCAAGATAACCTCAGCAGTTGAAAAGGACGTTAATTCTAATATTTTCTTTTTCCAATATTGTAATTTTATCGCAACATACATGCAGTTCGATGGTGCTATTGCAATAATTTTCGTGTTCCATAGCAACCGAAGATAAATTAAAAAATTAAATACCACGGCTGTAGCACTACATTTGTTAATAAAAATGAGAACAATTTAGCTTATTTTAAATGACTATGCTTACTATATTTCTAACGGCTTGCTGAACTGTTCTTAGTTAATAAATAATGTGAAAATCATTCGATAGTGCTTCAAAAAGAAATTACTGCGATTATGTATATAGCTCCAGAAAGCAAATAAAAAGGTCTTCAAGCATCTGACGTATAGTTAAAATAGACCAGGACTGATTACTTAGCAACCACAAGATGATTGAAATATCACACTAATAACAAATACTGTGATAATTGTATGGTCAAAATTTCATAATCGCCTATTTCTACTCCATTATAGGAAGTGGTATAATGGTCAAAGGAAAAATAAACTAAACTGTAAAACCTGGACACCAAATAAGGAACCAGAGCTACCATTCTGGGTTCTAGATCAATAGCCTCACGACCGATACCTCCTGGAGGACAACATCCCCTGCTGGCCATTCCCCCCTACCTGGACCAATAATCCGCCAAAGAAATAATCTTGAAAAAATTAAATAAAACCTACATTATTATTTTTTAATACACAAAAACTGTATCATTGCAAAAAATCTTTGATATTGTTACGATTAGCAAAAAAAAAAAAGGAAAGAAATTGTCAAATTAACGTACTTTTCAACTGCTAAGGTTAGAGTGACAATTTTGCTAGGAAATACTGTGAGGGTTTGCAATATTAAATAAATATATTAATCGTCTTTATCAATTAGGAAATTTCTCTATTCCTTCAAAGCGGAATGGTTATTGTATTTACAATAGAATGAACCGACTGTGTTGTGGTTCCGTTCCACCCGCCTTTCGGATTTGGATTATAAGTAATGAATGGTTCTAGATGCACACTGGTAATCATAGATAATGAAGCAGTTGTCCGAACATTAAATTGCCATCGGCATGGTGGTTCAGCATCACTGATCGTTACCTTATTACATACATTTAAATTTAACATACGATAAATACACTTTGTTTATCACCTTCTATTGGTTTCTTTCCATTTGGCTTAAAACATTTCGGCTTACAGTGGGTCTCGAATCCAAATCACGCAAAGACAACGAACATGTGAAAGGACACTGCATTTGTTTGTTTCACAGTGTTTCACAAGCGCAAACATAATTTGTATCTTTGTCACATACATGTGGCTGGACAGGGAAGGATTGAAGATCACAACACTCACCAAAAGTAAAAGAAAAAAGAAATAAAAGAGAAAAAAAAATCAATAATAAATAGTTTGAATTAAAAGTACTTAATATGCCTGGTCAAATAGTCTCTCAGCAATACCAGGCCATGCCTGAAAGCACTGGCATTTGATTCCAAAGCCACATCCAATGGTAATCCATTTCACACACTCACCACTCTAGATGAGAAAAAGAACTTTATACAGTTCAACATGGCCTTAGGTTGTATCAATTTGAGAGGGTGTCCCCTAGTTACACTGTCAATTCGGATTTCAAAGAAACAACCATAACTGATGTCGCATTGGAAATTTAGGAGTGAGTGCACAAGCAGTAGGTCACATTTTAGTCGTTGTACCTCCAGCGAATCTTCCCGGAGGCACGCAGTCATTCTGAGTAACTTTAAGTTTGGGAGATTCGCAGTCGCTTTATGAATGTACACTGCATTGATTCGACATTGTCAATGTTCCCCACGAGCTGCGGGGACCAGACCGAGGATACAAATTCCAAAACTTGCCTGACAAAAACACAAAACGACCAAAACAAGGTTCTACGATCGCCGGACAGAAAGCATCATCAGATAATTGCAGAACCTTAACTACACAGCAACAATGGTTTGCCATTTCAAATCCCTATCCAGCCAGACAAGTAGTATAAAGCAGTACATTGGTGCCACAGAAGTGACGTCACAGGTCATGTGACCAATTGGAAGTAATATAATGACCCAAGATGGCATTGGTTTCGGTAACGGATAGACCCTTCACCACTAAGCGTGTCCAGATACATTAAAACACAAGGTCAAAGGTCAAACGACTGTAAGAGACCCCCCACTTTCCCCTCCCCATTCAAATGGTATATAAAGATGGAGAAGCGACACAATCATACTATTTTGTGTCAAGATGTCCATTAATCTGTACACACCTTCTGGGCGTGAAAAAAAGTACGAACGGAGATGGGAACACAAAGGACCATTGGATATGCAGAAAATGGCTGAGGAAGGATTCTTTAGATGTGGAGATGCGGTCAATAAAATGACAGAGGCAACTGATTCCGTGATGTACTCATACTGTAAAACACGTATATACAATTGGAAACCTGGACAAGACCCATCGGAAGAACATAGAAAAAAGTACAGATATTGTTTCTTTCTAAAACTATTTCCAAAAGGTAACTATTTCCTTGAAGACAAAGAAAAGGAGTTACTTTTTCCTCAAGGTTAATTTGAATGTGATTGTGATTGCATGAACCTCTGGAAACAGAATACACGACCCCTGTAATTATATTCAGATCCGAGTCATCCTTATTGTGCGTGCATAAAACTATATAAACCGAATACGGAAGGAGGGAGTGTCATAATCCAACGTATCCTAACGTGAAACGAACGATCTATTTAGAAATGATAGAATACTTAGAGGAAAGCCAAATCGGTGTTGGGACCAGTCTGTTGTGAAATGTGCAAAAACAAACGATACAGGCATCTTTACTAATACATGTACAATAGGGAAAGTCACGCGTGTATTATCCCTTTAAGCGAATAAGAGACACACAATTTGTTTATCCATTTAAAGTCGATGATGACCAGAACCACTAATGTATCATTGTAATAAAACTATCAAGTGTCAAATTCAAGTGTCGTATCAAGTGTAACACTCTGACAATGAGCCAGCAGAAAAGACGCTGGCAGAGACTAGTCACGAATGATGTCATGAAACCCCTGCGGAATGCAGATGACATTACAAATCACAAACACATACCCACCCATCACAGTATCAATAAATGAAGCCTGAATCGAAACAAACACGTCCGGAGCTATTCACAAAGTAAGCACAGACTGATAAGATATGGTGTGTATGGAAAAGTGCAAACTCGACCAACGTTGAACAGTTGCCACAAATAAGCTCAATATACAAAATACAGACCGAATAAAGTAAGATTAAATAATTAAGCATGGAGCAGAGGTCATAAACAACGAGTCTATAAGCAAAACAATTGGCGTACAATAAAGGACTTACTAATTAGAAAATGAGGAATGTTATACCGAATGGCTTAATACAGTGTCATTAAAGAATAAAGACTAAAAGGTCGAGTTGTAGAGCATGATGGAAGGTTGCACAATTCGGTAAAGTGCTATAAACAGAACAATTTGCCTACAATAGAAACTTCTTGTCAACATAAACGGCTTACTATTCCGAAATAGTAATATTGCTAAAAGGTAGACAGTACTAATAAAATAACGTCACATTATTATGCGATCATGACAAATAATACCATTAAATTAACAACACACTATTTCAGCGACATAAGCAACGCAAATATGGCAATATAATTGTGCTGATGAAAGGACTATCGTATTGTCATCGTGTAAACAAACCAAGTACAGACACGTAAATGCTAAACACCTACTCAAAAATGCAGAATGTTGCCAAACCATAAGTACTACCAACTGAAGGTTCTCAGGCACACTAGGAATGACAAATAGCAGCAAATATAGATGAAAGAAGTACAATTAGTGGTCGTAAGCAAACTCAAACGTGACAACACAATGACAGTAAAGATGATACGTGAATTAAATGATATAGCCGCCAGAAATGAACCGGGACTTGCGCCAGTATAAAAACCCAATTAACGTCGTGCATGCAGTCACATTCGGCCACACATCTACTCGGTACATTTCGACCCAGCTTCGTAAGTTTTTTTTTCCTTGCATCATCACATTTCATTAGCGTGAACTAACAATAAGACCTATTTATTTAGCTTCGCATTTTTATTCCTGTCAAAAGCATTCATCAAGAACGAGAGGTCCTGAGGAGCCGGAACCCAGTGCAATTCATAATGAAGAACGACCGAACCGTAGCGCATGATAAGGGTCGTAGGCTTGTCTAAACGAACGAGAAAATTGTGGTGAAAAGCAGCGGCCAGCGACCAATGATCTGGTGGTAGCTAGATGCGTTCCTAACACAGGCGTTGTTTCGTCGGAAATATCATGGCGCACTATTGTCTTATTACAAGTGGGGTCATCTGATAAGAGGGCCGCCGTCATTGAAAGGCAAGAATATGGGGAAGACCCGACTGATACAGATACGTAGGGTCATGGAAAACATGTTATTATGCTGCTGTTTAGGTTCGTCTGTTTTGTTTATTTTGTTTCGACTGACTTAAGGAAAAGGGGACACAGTGTGGATCCGACTCCTTAAGGCTGCAAGTCCGGAGATGAAAATAAATCTTTCTACATGGAAGACACAGAATCATAGAATCACCTATGGGAGAGCACAGAATCATAGAGTAACGCTCTTAGCTCCCGGCTCCTGATTCCTGGCATACAGTTGTGTAAAGTGGTTAGAGCACTGGGATAATCCCAGAAAAACAGGGACAAAACATGGAGCATCATTCATCATACTGACAGACCGTGCATGAACTGAGTCCTTGGAAGGAAGGCGAGGCATGCCAAGGACCAGGATGCTACAAGACCTTACAAGGGGCCAGGAGATCCTACCACCTGTCAGGATCTTGGTTTTGTTCGAGGCGATGGGGATCCTGGTTGTTGAGCACCCAATCGTCGAGGTAAGCATTTGTTTGGATCTGTTGTTGATGCAGAGCTGCTAGGAACCATGGTGAAAATTCTTGGTGCTGCGTTCAAACTGAAAGGTAGACAGTGGAATTTGAAGACCTTTTGGTTGTAAATGAAGCAGAAGAACTTCGTTGCTGAAGGGTGGAGCAGCACATGGAGATGTGCGTACTCCAGATCGTGCGAGATGGTCCAGTCTCCCTGTTTGAAAGAGTGACGGATGGTTTCGAGATTTTGAAGTGGTCGTTGGCGATGAATTTGTTTAATGGTTTCATGTTGAAAATTAGCCGTAGGCCTCCTGTTTTCTTTGGTCGGGTGAAAATCGTTCTGTAAAAGCTGGGAGCCGGGTTGTGGCATTCTCGTATAGTCAGGAGTTTTTTGTTAGGAGTTGTGAAATTTCGAAAGAAAGGTCTTCGGAGATTGGGGGTGTGATGTCCCAAAAAGGGGATGAGGCCAGGGGTAAGGAAAGGAAGGTTGGGTGAAAGCCTTTTTTGATTATTGAAAGAATTTCCTCGTTGCGGGTTAATTTCTGCCAAGCCGGAAAGAAATGGTGTAGTCTTGCAACGACTGGAAAGCAGGAGAGACGAAAGGCGTCATTGTTGGCTTTTGCTGCGGTGGGAGCTCCTGCCGCCGGGAGAGGAGTATCGACTGCGGCGGTAGGGTGTTGCGGCGCATCTCTGCTGGTAATGTTGGCCGGGATGCGAACATGTCAGCTGTTCCCCACGAAAGGTCTGGGATTGCTTGGTCGTGCCTGAGTTTTCATTGCGGGCCGGAGGGTGCGCTGGCGGAGGCTTCTTTCAGTCTTCCGATGCGTTGCGAGAATTTGGTCGCTTGTTATTTCTGAAAGGACGAAAGGAGCTTTGGTTCTGCTTGGAGGGTTTGGGTTTTCGAGAGATGTCAAGATGGGGGGGCTAAGGACCGTATTAAGCCGCAGAAGAGCGTGTCGGTCTCATGGATCGGTTGATTGCGGAGGCGGTGTTTTGTAGAGGGTATTATTGAGCAGGGCTCTGGTTGTCCAATTTAAGGAGTGGTAGGTCGCAAAGCTGGCTTTTTGAAATAGTTGAAAGATTAAGGACAAGAGGTTCCGGATTTCTTCTGGGCTAACGTCAGATGAGAGCTTCTCGTATAGAGCATTTATGGCTGTGTTGAGGACGTCCGCCTGAGAGGCGGCTTGGAGGCTTAAACGTAGGCACTTATCGTTGTCGAAAAGAATGAAAAACGGGATTTCTGTTCTTTTGGGGATGGAGAGTGCAGTGCCGAAGTCCAATTTGACTTCACTGCCAAGAAATTCTCATTCCGGGTCAAAATTGTGAGGGTTAGTGGTGCCATCGCCGAAGGGGCGGAAGGAGCTGTATTCACGGCCAACACGAGGAGCAGGTGGGTCTTTGTCGAGCATTAGCGGTTCTCCCTTGCCGAGTAAGGAGCCCTCATTGCGGAGTAGGCAAGTTAAAAGGGTCATTGATTGGCCGAGAAGATTCCGGGGCTTGGAATCCCGATCCCGTAGTGCAAACCCGAACCCTGTTTTGAGTCCCCTGTTAATGACAGGAGCGTCGGCGGACTGGGTCGGTTTGTAAAGAAAGCTGCCTGGAACTGTCTCTTCTACCGTCTTGAGGAGCGACGCCAGAGGGATGGTGGGGTCGTCCGTGGAGTCGTCCAGAAAATGGCTGTGATAAGCCGGTGGAGCCGCAGGCGGCATAGGGTTGGCGGTAGCCGGGACTGGAATGGAAACAGGCTGGGCCACGTTGGCAATGGGCGGAGTGGCATTGGCGGTGGGCGGGGCAGTAGTCGTAGCGGTTGCGGCGTCATGCTTTCGTTTTTTGGTGGCGGCCGGAGATTGATGGGTGGAGCGCTTGCGGCTTTCATTACTGATGGTAGAAGCTACCCATACCCGAGTTTGGGCCTGGCGTGCGGACGACGTACAGGACGGGGGCGGCATGGGATAGGGTTTGGAATGACGGAAAACTGAGTCGATCAAATGGTAAGCTTCGCTGCAGGGGACGCTGTGGCCTCTGTGGGAAGACTTCGATGACAAGTCCAACGGTGAATTTTTGGCCGGCGGAGCTTGCATCATGGCGGCAGCATGATGATATCTGTGTTTGACTTCACGAAAGGAGTCTTTAGCCCGATGGATATCTTCTTCGAGAGACGAAAGATCAGAGGGAGGCGGAGTCCGTTGGCCGGCTTGAATCAGGGAGACATCTCTGTAGTCGGTAGCATGAGCGGCGAGGTTGAGGGTGGAGACCCAGCGTTCGCCAAGAACGAAAGCCAGAGCAGCGGCAGGAGGGTTGGCAGCACCCGTAGACTGAGCGCCAGCAGTGGCGTCGAAGACAATGGCATCTGGAGCGGTAGCCATCGAGAAGAATACAAAATCCAACGAAAGGAGGGAAACGTGAGTCGAGGTGACGTGTAGGAACCTCTGGAGGAAATTAAATGCTGAAAGCGTTCACGCTCTCGCTTTTATAGAGGAGGACTGCGCCGTGCATGCGCAGTATGGCATGCAAGCAAGCGGCTACAAGCAACCGAAAAACCTCCAGGAAAACACAACATTCGAGGAATGTAGTGCTAAAATTAACAGGTTAAGGCAAATAAACTGTAGTTGCCGGTTGTTAAGTGATTGTATTAGGTAAAACTGGTGCAAATTAAGTTTTGTCAAATAAAAGGCTTTTTGATTAAATTAATTTAGCGTTGTTTTAGCTCAGTTAAAAATGCCTACTGAAGCTGTCAAATTTCTAATGGTTTATTTGATGCATATGATCCAAGCAAGTGTTCTTGTTCAATGTACATTTTAAGATTTGGATGTTTTCTTAGGGCTAAGAAAATAAAAAATTATGACTGTTGCAATGTATGGTTAGCTAGCGTTGGCGATGAAATGTTACAGAGAATAGTAAGAATTTATAGATCCTCTGCAGTCGAAACCATTACGTATGAAGTTCTAATAAAACAGTTGAAACCCTGTTGAGCCAGCACCCAGTACCATTTCAGAAAAGCTCAGATTTAATAAAATGAAACTATAGCTGAGTATGTAGATGGTTTAAAACATCTAACTAAACACACTAAAATACCAAGGGCACCTGGTTGATTTTAGTTTTTATTTGCGTATACGAAAATATACATTACCTTTTATTTATAACAGTTTTCCCCCCATGGAGCTATATTAACCCTAGCTTGAAATTTCGGCTTCCTTGCCATAACCGGATCAGACCGGAGCGCATCATTTTTCTTCACCCTAATGAACCTAGACGTCGTGGGCGGGTAAAAGGTACTGTATATTTTCGTATAGGCAAACAAAAACTAAAATCAACCAGGTGCCCTGGTATTTTAGTGTTTTAATTGTCACGAAATATCCATTACCTTTTATTTATAGCAGATTTCTTTACCCTAGGAGGCAGGCTAGGTTCAAAGCACCCACCTTACGAGATGATTGCCCCCACAGAATTAATCTGAGCGAAGCACCAGAACAACACGATCCCATAGACCCAAGGTTTCATTCGTCCCATGGGCTTAAGATATTGACATCCGATGCCAGGGATCGAGAATTCGGCTCAAGGCTAGGGGGAAGGCAGAAGTGAAAATAACATAAAAACCGATCCTACCTTTGACGGGAAGCAATCTTGAGCCCATCAGTGCTTGGATGATTGGAACAGGATCGATGGTCTAACAGGATGGCCAACTCTGGAAGACTAGGTAGCGGATTCTGGCTGGATGCGAGGCAGCGGATGGAATGGCACAAAAGTGACAACAGGAACGGCTGATAGGGAATGGTGTTAGTCATGATAGAGTCACACACGCGGAGTAGACACAGATTCTGATCCCATGCCGAGTCGTTGGACCGTGTTCAAACAGGCGTTACGGAGGTCAACACAAGAAGCGATCCGCAAAATCGAAGCAACGGTACTGATAAGGGATGACGAGAGGACGGTGAATGAACGGGAGTGTAAGCAGAACAGAGGATCGTGGCAGTTTCCTTGGCGAGAGAGGAACACAGACCAGTTGCAGGAGGGAAGTAGATTGATGCGCATCGTAGATGAACAGTTAAAGAAGCATATGTTGAGAACACAGACCACGTGACATGATCAACCTCTGAACCAGTTGATTGTGTGTCGTAGTTAGGAAGACCGTTAATAACCTCGTACACGGTGTGCTGTCTGTTGGTGTAGTGGATAGAAGTTGCATCCCAAGGGTGAAGGTGAGGAAAATACGGTCCCAGGAACCGGGAAATGAGTTTAGTTCTGTTGCGAGGGGCAGTGTGCTCGATCCCGAGGATAGCACCAGGAAGGAAAATGGAACACCTCGCGGCCGAAAGAAAGTTGTTGACAGTCTTGTGTAGTGAGTTATTGTGGAAAGATGCAAAATCCTAATGCCACTCCCTTGGCGCGAAGGCGGCATGTAGAGCAGGGAAGAGACCTGGTGGAGGTTTCCGAGTGAAGGACAACCCCAGGGAACACTGGTACGTAAGTCGGGGCGTCAACAATAAGAGGATAGGGTCTGGCAGTAAGGAGAGTCTGCAGCACGAGTCCAGGCTTGTTCAAGAGGACACGGATCATTGGAAGAACTATGAACAGCTGAAAGTTTGGAGCAAGCCGCAACAAGTGGTGTAACGGACGGACGCACAGGATCGGGTCGGTTGACAGGAGATCGTACATGCATAGGTAAAGTTGGAGGTGCGATGTCCCGATCGGTCGGGGAAGCAGGAAAGACCCCGTGGGCAAAGTCAAACTTGGGAGAAGCCGTGACAGGAGCACTAGAAACAGCCGAAGGACTCGAAACCGAACTATCCACTATATAGTCGATTGTTGGAACATCAGAACGGGACACAGCATCGGTGATGGCCGATTGATGTGGAGGATCGGAAGAACCAAAGGGAGTGGTACTGGTGCAGGAACATTACGCAAGGATTCTTGAGCGAATGCCGGGTGGGGTGCTGTGGTGGTGTGAAGTACTGCATCGCCATTGCAGAGGGATCATCATATGGAGAAGGCAGTGGAGAAGGTGCAGACTTGTGGATGGCCCATACAACCATTACGGCCGGATAGTCGGAAAGAGCAGGCAAATTACGTAATGAGCGGGATCGGACCGAATGGCTATGAAGATGTCTTGTCCAAGAGCGACTGCAGTAATAAAGGCGCCATGGTGAAGTCGTTGGAAGTGGGGAGACCCATGGCAGCCGATGACGCCGAAGGCGATAGCTCATTCTGAGACGTCGGTAACGGGGTCGAAGAACATCAATGGTGTCTGAGGCAGCAACAACCTGAGATCTTAAAATACAAATTCTGGTCCATGGCACTGGTAAGGGATGTTTGGAGACGCACGTTGTCGTCACGAAGATGTCGAAATTCAGACGCAAAGGACTCCGACCATGACAAAACAAACCGAATGTTGAAGTTGAGGTTTTCCAAGTCCCTGGCTGAAAGGTCCAATCCCCTAACAAGCACCGCATGAATCGTGGAGGCCGGTGTGAACGGCGACGACACCGAGGATGAGAGGATCGACACTGGGCTTGGTTAATGTTGCAGGAATAAACGATTGTACTGAGGAAACACTCGTAGATGCCGGCGTAGCAGTCATCGAGGTCACGGGTCACGACACTAGAGGTGCGGACACAGATCGGGGCACTTTTGGTGATGGCACACGGCGAAAACGAGGGGGAGCCAAAGGATGACGAACATTCTTAATTTGTACCTCGGACCGGGACGGCAAGGTTGGCTGAGTCGGTTGAACATCAGAAGTTCCGGGAATCGCGACAGGAACTTTGGGAGATACATTGGAAAGGGACTAGTCGATCGATGTAGATGTGTGTGATCAAGGTTTCGCTGACTTTGGTTTTGATTAAGTTGGTGGTTTTGACGAAACCGGAGGAACGGGAACCTTGTTTACAGGAACTTGCGAGCCACGAAGATGCTACAGATGATCCGCTCACCTACGTGAGCTACGTTGGCGCCGCCGGATTTCAGCCCAGTCTTTGGAAGAGATAGAGATGTAGACACTGCAAAGCAGGTCCAATCCATTGCATTTACGGTGATGCTGGCAACAGTGATGTGGATCGAAATGATCCCTGTTACCAGAGGCAAATCCTAAACAGACAGAAGGGAAAGGATCAGGAACGTTTGCGATCCTGGGCGGGACAGGGTCCTCGGTCGAAGAGTCGGAAGACATTGTTGTATTGTAATGACGGGTAAAAACCGTTGCAGTTCAAAACTTGTGCCGTGATCGCAGGCGCCTGCTGGTGGCAGAAAAACGAAGCTAAGGACCGGTCTTGAGAAAGAGGAGCAGAGACGGATTGCCGGCGTGAGGAGGGGCGGCCTCTAGCGATGGATCGGAGAAGCTGCACGGATCCTATGGTGCAGGTGGCGTAGGGTAACCAGTAATGGCCTGGAAAGCTACAGTCGAAACGGGGGATCGGAGATCAGCTGCTTGTACTTGATGGGGAATCAGTACTTGTTCGAGGTAGTTGCTGGTAATAAAATCGAAGAAAATGTCATCGTGTCAGACCTGAACGTGGAAATGCTAAGCAAGGGGAACGGGAACGAGGTGAAGATCATAGACGGAGATTGCAAGGGTGGACGTATCGTCCTCACACCTTGGCGTCCTCTTGACTTTGGAGAATGTCGATGTAGCTGGATCGATGTATCTGCTGGAGAACGAGGAGAGGGGATCGATCCTCCTCCATCCTCAGGACCGGCTCGCGATCCCCCAATGGATGAGGGGATCGGTGTATCCATAGTCGAAGACTGGAGAGCTCCAATGACAACCTGCTGAAGCGATTGCCTAGGAAGAAAGATGATGCGCTCCGGTCCGATCCGGTTATATATGACCGAGCTGCTTCCGGTCCTGCGCAGTGTGTTACGAGCATGGCAGGGAAGCTGAAATTTCAAGCTCCATGGGGGAAAAACTGCTATAAATAAAAGGTAAAGGATATCAGTTATGATGATATTGTTGTGGGCAAAATCAAAGAAGAAATGATTGGGGACAGAGTAGTTGGTGATGTAAATAGTTCTACTTTAAAACGTGAATTAATTAAGAAAATGCTCGATATAAAATCTGCAGTTAAATTGGCACTCTCTTTGGAAGCAGCTGAATTGAATCAGAATTAAAAACCAATGCGAGTAAACAAAGCACTCGTACATCTGAGTCTAAGCCACATCCTAAACAAGGCAGTGGAAAGAAAGAAACACAAAACAAAGCTCATTTATTACAACAAAATTTAGAGCCCGAGTTAAGTTCAGTGGCTGAGAGTTCCAGTGATGATGAAAGTGGTAACTAATCAGTTGACTACTTAGAGAGTAACACACTCCGCATAAATTCACTTCGGGCCGAAAGGTGGATTGTCGATTGCATTATCAATGGTGTGAAGTTGCCACTGGACGCCGATTGTGGCTGTGATGCCACTATCTTACCTTTCAGTTGGTACCAAAAAACATTTCAAGAATTGTGAACTTCTTAAAAAGTTAACATTTTTGTTAAATCTTGGTCTGGACAAGTTGACAAAGTTTTTGGTTTGATAAAAGTGAAAGTGCAAATTGGTCAGAGGGTTGAACAAGTTCAAGCTTTAATTTCCAACAGTGAACAACAACCTTTGATGGGGAAAGATTGGATGGCAATTTTCGATTTCGACTTAGAGCAGTTTTATTCATTAGTTTTGAACAAAATTAGAATGCTTCAAGAAGTCGAGGCACTAAAAATTAAAAGAATAGCTGACACACCCGAGGCTTTAACAGCGAAGTTTCCTGAACTCTTCAAGCCCATGTTAGGTTGTTTTAAGGACTTTAAGGCCAAAATTAAACTAAAGTCTGACGCTGTTCCAGTCTGTCACAAAGTAAGACCAATTTTACTCGCACTTAAAGACAAAGTTAATGTGGAAATTAAACGTTTAGAGTCATTGGCAGTTTTAGAGCCAGTAAGAACTAGCAACTGGGCCACGCCCTTTGTGGTGGTGCATAAAGGTATTGGTGAAATTCGTATTGTAAGTGATTACAAGATAACTGTGAGCCCACAACACACGATTGATCTTACCCGGCTCCCGCTGATGCCGAATTGCTGCCAAAACTTTCTGGAAGCGATACTTTCAGTCTGATCGACCTTAAGGATGCATTCCTTCAGATGGAGTTGGACTCGGAATCGCAAGAAGCTCTAGTCATAAACACGCCCCTTGGATTGTTTAATTTGTACGTTGTCCATTTGGGTTGGCTAGCAGCCCAGGTATCTTTCAGAGATTAATGGTTAGTGTAACATCAGAAATTCAAAACTGTGAACTATTCTATGATGATATCCTGGTCAGCAGTAAGGGTGTTGAACATGACGACAGTTTGGATAAATTGTTGTCAGCCTTACAAAATTCTGGGGCTCGGCCTTGGTTTGGAGAAATGTAGAATTGGTCAGTCTGAACTGGAATACCTAGGACATAAAATTTATTCAGAAAGTTTGTCAAATTTAGGCTGCTTATATAAACCCCAGCGCAGCGGTAGCCGACATCATTTCTCCTCCTACCAGAACCTAGCTCATGGTGGGGAGGCTTGGGCCGGAGTAAAGGTAATGTATATTGTTGGTTAGGCAATAAAACTAAAATTAAGCAGGTGCAGGTAATATAAATTACCTGTTTTACATTAGCAGACTTTGTAACCCGGAGGGGGGCTAGGTTCATAGTGTTTCCGGCAGGCGGAGGCCAGATTCCCGCGGTATGAGACGGCAACCCCCGGGCACATTGTGACCTGATGAAGACCAATCTGCGGACCCAACCACTTTCACTCGGGCGAGGCGCCCGTCAGGACGGAGGCGGTAGCAGAGCGGAGGTGCAAACTGCGCCAAATTCGTCCGGTAAGAGTGAGATTAGGGATGCGGTAAAGCTAATAGTTATTTATGTATTTCAAGTATGGTTATAAAACGTCATCGCATGCAGAGGTCAATTCATACGGGGGCAAGGTAAGGAGATCAAAACATATAATACATGAAGCCTCTTACCTTGCGAGAGGCGGAGGATAGAAGTGACGGTACGGAGTAGGTGGCAGGATGATGTTGTGGCAGGATGATCTTGTGGAGACACATGCAGAGGCAAGAGTCGATGAAGCCCAACCAGAGAGCCAGGGGTAGGCCAGAGTGGTGCCGTGACGAAGCGAAGAACACAGTAGTGGTCCGGAAAACCGGGAGAAGCTTTGGTGGAGACGGAGGTATTGGAGATCACAGTAAGAAACATCGGAGGAAAGTGTCTTGGTAGATGCGGAAGCTGGAGCAGGGAGTCCCTCCTTTTTTTTTTGAGTATGAACGGAGGGAGAGATGCCGTCGCAGTAAGTGTGTGTGATGGTAGTATTGTCGTCGGAGGTGGTGCTCTGTCTGATTTCGATTTCCCTTCATTCATCTGCTTCACAAGTCATTGTGTTTTTTTTTTTGGAAGAGAAAAAGGGTCCTTGTAGAACGTCCGGCCCGGACAAGGATCAAAAACTGGTATGGAGGATCGCCTGTTGAAGGGGTGGAGTAGAGTGGGCCGGAGGTAACGTCGGCGAGGGGAATGCGCACGAGATCCATGGGGGTGACACAGGCGGACACCTCGCCGAAAGCAGGGTTTCTTGAAGAAAGGTAGAAGAAGGGTTTTTTAGTCCGGTGTAAGTCGGAAGCCAAAGGCTACCCCCATCGCCTTGGAGCGGCAAAGAGAACAGGGCAAGTCGCTGTCTGCTGATTTTACATTAGGGTGGATGCCGTGAAAAACCGGGAGGAAGGATGGCGCGTCATCAAATTGCCATACAGAGTAACTGGAGAAGCCAGGTAATGGAGGGTTTCGTTTTGATGTCTTCCAAAGAGAGGCTGGTGATGGCTTGACAGCGACCGGTGGTACCGAGGGGCCCGTTGGAGGCACAGAGAGCGGTGGTGGAGAAGCAGAGTGAATTGAAGGTAAGGTAAGTTCTAATGTTAGGTGGCACGGAAAAAGGCTGCTTGTTCAGTGGTGCGGAAGGAAGGACTTGTGATGAAGAGGGAACGGAGGTCCCGTTGGATGACACCGGATGTGGAAGCGGAGGAGTGAACGCCTTGGTCGGGTCTTCTGTAGCGGTTGGTGCCGTCGAAGAGAGGTCCCGGTATGGTGATGGAAGTGGCGACGGAGCGGCGCGGTGGGCGAAGAAAGGAGATGGCGTTGAAGTGGTAGTTCGTGCAGTTGATGGTGACGGGGGTTGCCGAAAGCGGTGGGGGCATTGTGAGGGTGACGGGGGAGTGCCGAAAGCGGTGGGGGCATTGTGAGGACGACGTGTCCGCGATCTAGCGCAATATGCCCTCCATGGCAGTGAGGATGGGATGGGCGACACCAATTTGTAGTGGGCCTGGAGCAAAGCGTAATTCAGGCGCTGGGAGTAGTATTTCCTGTTGACGACTTCTAGTTCATTTGTTAGAGCATCGTTAGTAGCACGGTGGACGGCGCTTTCGGCCTGGAGCGCTTCCAAGGTAGCAGCAGACTGGCGGAGGACAGGTAATTCTGTCAAGGAGTTGCTGAGGGTCGTATAGTCGGTAGTGAACTGTTGGGTGAATTGTAAGACGAAGTCGATGTTAAAGTTTAAATTTTCCAGCTCTCTGGCCGAAAGGTGAAGGCCCCTTGTTAAGGCTTCACGAAGCATGGTTCCGGAGGGGAATGGGCCGAGCGGAGGTCCGACCTGAAATGCGTCATCCGGTGGAGGCGG
This sequence comes from Lithobius niger, assembly GCA_023313725.1. NCBI lineage: Eukaryota > Metazoa > Arthropoda > Chilopoda > Lithobiomorpha > Lithobiidae > Lithobius > Lithobius niger. The sequence goes on along the minus strand of JAHWFP010005122.1, from coordinate 37,381 downwards.
AGGTGCCTGTTGAGGGAGATATGAAACGACTGGCAGTTTGGAGGTTGGCACATGAGTTTGAAGACGGAGGGACAGGGCAAAACGTTGCCTGGCCAGCTTGATTCGAACGGAGGACTGGGCTGGAACACTTGTCTTCTTTGGTATGCTGACAGGAGGGCGGAGGCCGGAAGCCGCAAGAATGGCCGGGATTGTGCTGGCATGTGAGGATGGAAACGAAACGGTGTGTCGGACACTGGGTGTTGCGAGGACCGGAGGGAGAGTAGGATGATGACACCGAAGTAGTCGTTGTGGAGGCTGAAGGCGAGTCGGTCTTGCTTCGTTTGGGAGGAGGTACGGAGGAACCACTGGGTTGCAATGTTGGTGATGCCGGGACTGAGCGTTTTCGCGAGGATGGTGCCCGTGCCTGTTTGGGTGACCCAGAAGCTTTGCTGGCAGGCGGGGTCCATTGCTCCGTCAAGGATGCGGCAGCTGCGGCCTTTTGTCGCCGGGCCCTATCAGCCCTTTGGTTGGAGAGTAGATGGTGCTTCCTAATGAGTGACCAGCGAGTTGGAGATATTGACACACAGACCTTGCATTTGTACGGCAGTCCGTCACAGAGGCGATGGCGCCGATAGCATGGATGCGGATCAGTTCTGGGTTTAGCTGAGAGTTGTGCAAATTCTGGGCATTTACAGGCAATCGGTGATGGAATATTGACGTCTCCTTGCTGAAGAATCGGTGACGGTGGTGGAGTACGATCGGAGGCTTCGGAAGATGACAGATACTGAGCTGCGCATGGGAGAGACGACGGTTGGAGAGCGGCGGTCGAGTTTGAAATTTGTAACGGCCGCGTTAGCATCAAGTGGCGCCCTCTGGTGGCGCGGTGAGGAGTGAGAGGCTGGTAGAAAACTGCCGTTTGGCGGAGGACGAAGCCGGTGCAAGGTGGCGTGGAAGATGCGGTCGAAGGTAGTCAGGGGGGGGGGTGACGTGCGTCCTTACGTGATTGCCGGCTTGAAGGTCGTGGTGGCAGTTATCAATATGAAGGCGAGGGAGGAAGAGACATCGTCCGTACAGGAGGGACCAGAAAAGGTCCTAGTAGGAACGGAGGACGTGCTGGAAGTAGGAGGTAACTTGGCCGGTAGTCGCGTAACGCCGGGAACCCTTGTCGGGTGGTGACGAACGGAGCGAGGTGAGCACGGATACAGGGAGAGGAAGTCAGGTGAGGCGGGGCAGAGGTGTAATGAACCTCTGAGTAAATGGATTCGCTGCAGGTCAAGTCGGGCTCGTCCGCGGAGGCTCGTGAGGCCGGAGGCAAGGCGGAGGTGGTTTCGTCCAAGGAATAAGTTCTCTGGAAGGACGGAAAGGGTACAGGAAGGCGATACATTCCGGTGGTTGGAAAGCGGGTGATAGAGGACCGTCGGTCCCCAAAGGAACTGTAGTGACAGGAGACGGAAGAAGTGGAGGAGGAGGCTGGAGGGCGTGTGGAATCGACTCGATGGTATGCCAGCATGAAAGGGAAGCAGTGAACCATCCTCCAAACTTGCGGAAGGCTCCTAGTGTGAAGTTGATGGGAAGACGGAGGTGAGGCCCGGAAAGGGGATGGATGGAGGTTGTCGTGGCATTCGCAAGAGGGAAGTCTGTTCGACAGGTGTGCAGCCATGACAACGAGCACAAACCTGGGAGCTACGAACATGATTAGGCCTATCTTGTTGTGGAGGAGAGGATGGCACGAATCCGGTGGAGGCGGATGAAAAGGTCAAGACGGAGGATGGTCCGTGTGAGGAAGAGGCATCGTGCTGGGAAAAAAAGGCCTGCAGAGGAGTGGCATTTGATATTCTCCAGGACTGAAGAGGAGGACGAAGGCAAGTCATGTGGCGATTGAGGTTCGGTGGATGCGTGAGCATCCTGGGATTGCGGAGGGCCAGCTTGCGGCAGACGCGGAGGTAAGGGACCCAGAGAGTTCCGGCCCAGAATGGCCCTGGGAGTGTCCATGCCTGAAGAGGCGGAGGGAAGGTATGCGGAAGATAGACAGCCGGCGACCTCCGCTGAGTCGGTCGGTAAGCGGAGGGTGGAAGGTGGAGGTAGAGGCCTACCGCGGAGGCGGCGGTATGTGGTGGCAGGGTCTTCGGGGAAGCTCGAGAGCGAACACCCTAGGAGAAATGATGTCGGCTACCGCTGTGCTGGGGTTTATATAAGCAGCCCGACGCATGCGCGGTACGGCACGAGCCCGGCAGGGAAGGCAACCTTCAAGTTCTAGGGGAATCAATAGCTCAATGGGGAAATCTGCTAATGTAAAACAGGTAATGGATATTTTCGTCGGCTATAAAAAAGCAAATTTGTGTCCGAGTCAAGGAACATGCACAAGCCACCATTGACGGAGACAAGAAGAGCGCTGTAGCCTTGCACTGTGAAAAGAGTTAACACCAAGTAGACTGGGATAACACCAATGTGATGCTGAAGTCGGACACGAGCAGGGGAGCAAACCTCCATGCTTTGGAGGCCATTGCCATTCAGTACTGCCAAGATAGGAAGATACCACTTATGAACGTGCAAATATCAGCATATCGGCAGATAGGAAGAATAGTGACTGCAGAACTGAATCAAAAACTGACGAAAAGCTTGAAAAAATCCCTACCTTCATAAAGCAACAGCTCCAGTATTGATGAGGGAGCCAACTCAGACAGTGAGCTTGAGAGCTGACTGAGTTCCAATGCTCACTGGGAGAGGGGATGGAAATTTGAATGTAGTGGACTTGGGAAAGTTCGTTGGTGGTTGTTGTTGTGCAAGTCTCATCACTCTTGCCTGAAGAAGACTATTAGTAGAGATAGTCGAAAATTTGCAAGTCTGAATTGTGGAACTTAAACGATTTTTGGTTTTGCATTAAGTGACAGTCTTTAAATTTACCGGAAGTTACTGAAGCAGTGATAAATGCTCCTAATCCTAGAATATATCTGAATTACAAAGTTTCCTTGGTTTTATAAACCAATATGCAAAATACCTAATTTAGCTTGTACCTATCACTAAATTACTTAGCCCCGTAACTTTGGGTTAAAACATGAAATTAATTCAAAGAAAGCTGAAAGTTGGCACATAAGTAGCTACCAGTGGGGTATGAAACATGCTAAAAGTCCCCTGGGCTAAGATGCTTGCTTACTCCGGTACATAGGAAAATAGGGTGTAAGTAACATGTCATCCATACATGTAGTAGGGTGGCTAGAGAGTGGATTTGTTCACTTACTGTGAAAAGCATGACATTTTGTATGGGTGCAGATGAAGGGTAACCGGAACAAATAGCTATGATAGCAAGTTTGAAACCTTCCCCCCACAAAAAATAAAAGGGTGATTTAACTATTTTTGGGGCTGTACGTAACACCTTAACGTCAACATATCAAAAGTATAATATGATGCAAAAACGTTCAGCACACACTTCTGAACAGGAAAGGTGATATACATCTTTTACGTAACCCTTCAACCCCAAAATAACATTTAAAGTATATCACCGTTAATTTACGTGAATTATTTTTTCACTTGGCTGTTATAGCGATTTTCGAATTCAAAGTGCTCTTGCGAGCCCTCTATAGCCCGAAATAGAAATTTTTCGGATTTTCTGAAAGGAAGGGATCTATTCTTTCCATCAATCCTAACCTTAGTTACAAATACAAATATGAGCATTTACAATGGCACTTTGAAATTCAACCTTGCCGCCACACCAATTACAACTACACCTTTAAACGGGCATAGGACAGTCCCTACCTAAGCCAATCAATTTCTGTTAGGATTGATTGAAAGAATAGATCCCTCACCTTTCAGAATAACCTAAAAGCATGTCCATTTCAGGCTATTAGAGGCCTCACAAGAGAACTTTGAATTCGAAACTGAACATACATTTTCGTCGCTACGCCATTATCGCAAGAATTTGTTGGTCAAACTTCAGTGAGGGGGCACAAGGGGGCACTGAGGGCCCTTTGGAGATATTTCATGTGGGTTCCCTAGCTGGTTAGATTTGTATTTCCTAAGAATGCCTTGTGCACCAAATTTCAAGCTTTTAGCTATGTTTGCAACAATTTGTTGAGCAAGTCTAAGGGAGCGGGCACAGGGGAACACTAGGTCTTTTGGCTAGTATATCATCGAGGTTCCATGGCTGGTTCGAGTTATGGTGGTAAGAATATGCTGTACCAAATTTCATGTTTAGCTTCATGTGTTTCATAGGACGGTCCCTATCTAAGTTAAACAATTGTGGGTTAAGATTGATGGAAAGAATCTATCCCCACCTTTCAGAAAATTCTAAGCATGTCCATTTCGGGCTGTAAGAGGGCTCGCAAGAGCACTCCGAATTCGAAAATCACCATAAACGCTTTTCGCGCTACGCCATTACCTCTTCACCTTTAAATTGGCGTAGGTCGGTACCTATTTCGGCTAGAATTGATGGAAAGAGTAGATCCCCCACCTTTCATAAAATCCTAAGCAGTTCTGTTTCGGGGTATTAGAGGGCTTGCAAGAGCAACTTGAACACGAAAATCACTATTACAACCAAGTGACAAAAGGACCGTTTGCGCTAATTAAAGGCGATATACTTTGAATACAACTTTAGGTTTCAAGAGTTGCTTTTACGTAAAAGATGTTTATCACCTCTCCTATTCAGAATTGTGTGCTGAACGCTTTTACTTCACAATCCCAAAAAACTATTTTGGGTGGGGGGAATAACCCCTCTCCCCCTCAGGAGGGGAGGGGGGAGTTTGAACTTGGTATCATAGCTATTTTTTCCAGTTACCATTTATCTGCATCCATACAAAATTTCATGCTTTTCACAGTAAGTGAACAATTCAACCCTCTAGCCACCCTAGATGACATGTTACTTACACCCTTTTTCCAATTTACCAGAGGAAGCAAGCGTCTTAGCCCAGAGGACCTTTAGTATATTTCATACCCCACTGGTATGAAGGGGACTCGTGTGCCAACCTTCAGCTTTCTTTGAATTAATTTCATGTTTTAGGTAAATCTAACCTAAAATGATTGGGCGAAAAGCAAAAATGGATTTGGGATGCTAAGTGTGATGCAGTAATGGCCAAAATTAAGCAATTGTTCAAAACGTCTAATGTTTTAGTGCATTACAACCCCAAATACAAGCTTAAACTAGCCACGGATGCAAGTACCTACGGTCTAGGTTCTTGTTTGATGCACACCCTTCCTAATGGCCAGGACAAACCAGTTGCCTCTAGGAAGCTTACAAAAGCAGAACAAAATCATTCCCATTTCGACAGAAGCCCTTGGAGTCTCGTGGGGTGTGAAAAAGTACCATCAGTACCTTTATTCGTATCACTTTACTCTGCAGACAGACCACAAAGTGCTCCTCTGGATATTTGGTCCAAAGAGTGGTATTTCACAAATGGCCGCTAGTCGTGTACAGCGCTATGCGTTGCAATTAAATGGACGTACGTCCGTCGCTTTTTTCAACTTCGCAACAGTACCAGATATTGACGACCATTGTTTACAACGTCGATTGTTTAACAGACTGCTTCGACGCGTGCATTGTTTACAAAGTCCATTGTTTAATAGACTGCTTCGACGTAACTAAATTAAATAACAGCAGTTGTAGTGCACGATAGAGGTGTGCGCCTCAACATTGGAAGGAATAAAACTAAGACCGGTGAGACTAGGCAGTCGCTGTAGCCGCTTGTTAAATAATACTTTAGTTAAGGCTATCACTAAAGATCCTGTGCTTGTGTGAGTGCTGGGGTATGTCAAACTTAGCTGGCCAACCGAAGAGGCTGTACTCAAGCCCTATTTCTTTCAAAAAAGAAATTTCTGTTGAATGTAACACCTTATTTTGGGGGTTACGCGTAATCGTACCAGCTACCCTACACGACAGGATACTTCAGAATTTTACGCCGGACATTTAGGTATTAGGATAAAATCTTTGGCTCGAGGAAAATGTTGGTGGCCTGGTATTGATGCTGACTTGGAGGCTAAGGTAAAACAATTTATTGCATGCAAAGAACAAAAGGGCGAAAAACCTGCTGGCCCTAAACATTCGTGGGAATACCCTCTTAAATCTCTTGACAGGGTCCATTCTGACTTCGGATTTGTTGAAAACCTAACATTTATTGTTATTGTTGATGCGCACAGTAAATTCCCAGTTGTAACATTTATGAAGACACGGATGACACGGCCAAATTTGGCCAAATGGGGACCTTAGTTACAGACAATGGACCTCAGTGGATGTCTGAACAGTTCTAAACTTTTATAAAAACTAGGAGAATTATGCATCTAACTGGTGGGCTGTATGATCCAATGCAGAACGGATTCGGGGAAGTTTATATACGAGAATTCAAAAAAGCATTTAAGTCTGCACGTAGTGAGGGTAAAAGCTTCAAAAATCCTTAAATGAATTTCCCATAGCCAATAGAAATTGCCCGAACAATTAATGCTTGGGCGTGAAGTTCAAACATGCTCAGATTTGCTAAAGCCAGATTTACAGCAGAAAATCCGAATAAAACAGAATAAAACTAATGCAGGTTACGCACATAAAAAGCGTGAAGTGTTTCGAGAATTTACGCCTATTTGGACACGAGACTACACTATCAGCAAGAAGTTGTGGCAACAAGTCTACAAGTGTTTGGATAACAATAATTATGAAGTGCTCACCGAAAGTGGTTTGCAACTACGCCAAAATTTTAGCCAAATACATGCACGTTTGCCAAAAGAAACAAATAATCCTGATGATACTCTTTTCAAATGCACGCAAAACACATGAAGTCCAAAGAATACCGATTTTTCCAGCAGAATTCCGGTTCAATCTCCAAAGCATGTGATTCGGAAGTTGCATAGCGTTTCCATCGTCCAATCGTGATGCGAGAACTGAAATATCACCTAATAAGAGCATCACGCCACCGAGAGAAGGAACTAATGATATGCGCATGTCACCTATTAAGTATACGTTACCCAACGCACAAATTCTTTCTGTCAAGAATCCAAGTCGAAGAAGAAACAAAAACATTGTATGCACGACGAAAGTGAAACACGCAGTGAAGAAAATTCTATGTTGAAAAATAAATCAGAAACTCGTAGCAAGTCCAGCGGACGAAAATCAAGTCCATTGGCCCCGAATGTCGTCATCGACACACAAAATTCTAATTCAGTAGCTACAATTTCCCAACACACAGCTGGTGTTTCCTTTACCATTGGTGCCCACGCTGGGCTTAGGTGTGTCCAAGCTAAGGACATCACAGTTGGCGACGAGTCCGGTACCATTGGTAAACCCATTAAGTTGGATTTGTGAACTAACTTTTGTAGAACTTTGAATAAAATGGCTAATTTTTTAATTCCTGCAGATAATTAGCGGATCTAGAATTGACCACTCCAAGCGTTATGAAAATTATCTTGAAGTATTGGCACTGGTATCAAGTAGTAATGTATCGTTCTCGTTTTCTGTGTACCCATTTTTGATTATTTTAAATAATTTAACGATTAAATGTTGACTACGGTTTTAATTGTGGGTGAGTAGCATCCAAACTATGTTTGTAATCTAGTTAATCGTGAGCTCGTAAAAAAGACTTCGATTTTAAACTGTTCTGAGTATCAGAAAAAAAGTGAAAGTTAAAGTTACATGTAGTTTGGATAGACAGACATTTTAAAGAAAAGTGTCAAAAATGTTGTAAAAATTGTCATATTTTGTCATTGTCTAATGTATTGCGTTTCCTTTTCTATTTTTGTCCTTGAGAAAAAACCGCCGCTTGGGAAAAAACTGTCGCGTTATAGCCATGCGACAGAATCAATAAAAGAAAAAAGGAAACGGCAACGCCATCTATTGATGGAGTACGTAACGTATTGAAGCAGTACACTAGAAGTTTATAAACAGGCCAAATCAACTTGTTTTTCCGGCGAATTTGCATTCTGCTTGATGAAAGATATAATAAATTTGGCGAACAATTACGAAATTTATTAAACTTTTGAACTGCATTTAAAAATTTAATTCATGTTGTGCAGATAATTAACATTGATCATGTTTGTTGGTTTGCACTGACTTTATTTTACAAGATCGTCTTTTAGCTAAAAGTTTGAATCATGCTTGCATAAATTATCAATCTGTTATTTGGCAAATAATAGTAAGGAATTTTTGATTGAGATCGACAAAATAATAAAGTTCGGTTTTACATAAATGAAATCAAAAGCTACCATAACGATTCAAATATAGAGAAGATATTGTATAAATTCTCTATAACTTGAAACAGAATTTTGGGTTGGTTACATATGTAACAAAATGGTTGGATTAACAAATTTATTTATAGCCATTAATAATTTGATTAAATTTATTAATAGAGGGGGAGTGATCTGTCCGTGATTCTGTATTGTGTGTACCTTGTCAGCACACACCTGGCTGACCAACTTAGTCTGGCACTTGCACTGCTGTTTGCTCATTGGTCCATCATGGTGTACCTTCCAGTTACTTGTTATGCTGTCGCCAATTAGACCCTAGCACGTGACATGACCAGAGCTCATAAAATGTATGTTCACTGCAATGAATCACTTATTACTTGCCGCCAACATGAGTACTAGTCCCTTCATTTCAAGTTACGGTAAGTTGTCTCTGTGCAACAAGAATATGTACTAGCAAATACATAACAACAACAATGACAAGGTAAAGAGAAAATACTTTTACATTTATTTTTTAGTCCGCTGATGTGTCGCATTTCGTTTAAGTGTTGGGATTATTTACACCAGCTTATTTTAAAACAGCGTTCATCTTTCCCATACGAGAACTGTTGGGAAGCCAACACCACAGATATTATCCTAACAAAATAAAAAAGTACAGAACAGTAGAAAAAGATTAGCAAATATAGGGTAATTTGTTTCCCCCGTAAATTCAATTGACTCACCATATTATTAATATCATTGATATTCTCGTTTTAATACAACAAATAAATAATTCTACCTTGCAGCCCACAGTGACGGACCATCCTGGGAATAATCTATTCATCACATCTGCATTATTCGAAGGAGAGCCGCAAGTGCAACTCTGTGAATATGATCACAACCCCATCGAATACACACACATGAGTCAGTGCGTTTGTATTTATGTTACAAGAATGAGACGAAATGTCCCCTCATTTCGACAGGTGGTCGATGGATCTGGCAGGTTCGTCGGAGGCCATCTATTTATCCAAACCATGACTAGCAAAGGTTCTCTATATAACCGATAAATGTCGTGTCACCTGCTTTAATATACTGTATATGATCGAAAGATAAGATTCGTTAAGCTGAATGGCACAAATAGTCAAAACATTGTACTGTCGTTCGATGTTATCACGAGTCGCGAAAGCATCGAATTCTCCATCGAACTTGTGGAGTCGTCACTTGTGTGTTCCACAATGGCCGCCTTCAATTTAAGTTCATGTCTTTAAGTTAACCATACCCAGATACCCCTTTAACTACCTAATAGGCTGTCCCATCAATTGTATCACATGACTTCCTGTTGACTCTGTATAAATACTACCCCTTACAGGAAGTAAAACTGTCTTATCAGTGTCTACACTCTGGTAGTCCGTGTATTTCTTTTACCATTGGTGCCCACGCTGGGCTTAGGTGTGTCCAAGCCAAGGACATCACAGTTGGCGACGAGTCCGGTACCATTGGTAATCGTTTAAATTTAAGCTTAAACTGATAGGTCTTCAACCACATCTTTGCAAACTTTTTCAAACAGTGTTATTTTGTCGTGGTAGTTAATTGTGGTACGAAAATGATAATAGTTAACTTTAGTACCTTACCAACTAGAACCGAAGAGGACAATTGGATTTATTATGGTTAATTTCACCTTGGCAGTGTTCTAGAGCGACGCACTGGCATGTCCGCACAGGCAGTACTATAAACCTGAAGGCCCGAAAAATGAGCTGCTAAATTAACCCTATTAAATTCGATTATGCCATTGCCCATATTCGGGCTGGTGTGTACCGGTGTAAAATTTAACACCATAAGTTTATGCTTAAACTTAGTGAAAACTGGTCTGTGCTGAGGCTTAGGCCAGGAGTGTTGTTTTCGTAGAACGTTGCAATTATGGTGAATGTACAAACATTTTTTCCAAAGCCTAGTCCCTTTAAATTTAACTTGTAGGCAGTTAATTTACAAAACTAGGTAGGCTACAGTCAAGCTTGATTTATTTCTCTGTTTAAATAGTTGACCGGTAGTCTTGAGTGCTCCAGTTTAAACCTTGCAAGTTAAACAGGATTGTCATTAAATTTAATTAAATTTAATTTTGTAAGGCTTATGCCAAAGACAGGTGTCGGTAGCAAAGCACCTGAATATGCTAAAAGTAGCAGTGAACGTGAAGCTGAAAATAATTCACTAGTGAACGCAAGCGTTAATGAAACTAGTTCTAATTTAATTTTAAACTTTGAATCTAGTGATACGGTAGTGAAGACGACGTCATCATGGGTTCGTCTAAAACCGCTGGTTTATTTCTGGATTGCGATTGCGAGAGTCCGATACATGGGAGAAATACTCCAACCGAATTAGTTACTATTTTAAAGATAAAGAAATATCAGCAACCAAGCAAGTAAATTTTCTAATGGCATCTGTAGGCCAGAAAATGTTTGACAGGATATTGAACATAATCTCACCTGATTTGCCCGACTCATTAACTTTTGACGAACTCGTTAAAAAAGTATTGGACGACATTGAGCCAGTACCCTCCGTAGTGTCTGAGTGCGTTAAATTCTTTAGAAGGTTCCAAAAGTCAGATGAGAGTATCGGGAAATATTTAGCTGCACTAAAGCTAATGACGAAGTATTGTAACTTCACTAAAATTAAAGATATTAACAGCGAAATGATTAGGGCTCGCCTAATTGGGGGGATCCAATCTGAAAGCATTCAATGGAAGTTGTTGAAGCAGACTCTGGATTTAAAGGCTACAACATCCTTAGCTTTATCCTTAGAATCTGCTGAAACCGACCAAAGCGTTTTGAGAGGCCATTCTAGAGCTGTTAATTAAGTAGCTAAAAAATCTAGCAAATCAACAAGTAGGCCTAAATCCACTAAAGATTTTATTTGCTATTGCTGCGGCAAATCCGGCCACGTGAAAACACGTTGTAAATATCGCGAATATACTTGTGGCAGATGCCACACTGTCGGCCATTTAAAAGCCGTGTGCCGAAAAGCTAGCCATCCGAATAGAACTTCAAAAACACTCGACCACTCTAAAGCAAGTTCTAGTACAAATTTTAAGGCTAGGCCGAAGTCTAAACAAAAGTATAGCTACAAAAAACGCATTAACAAACTTGAACGCGATAGTGCAGAAGAGCAGGATGTTGTCGCCGAAAATTCAGAGTCTGGTTCCGGGTCTGATAGCGATTCAGACAATGACTATCTTGTGCTGAAAAATAATACTCTAGGGCTGAGTCAGGCTGCGGACCAGATTTCAATTCCCCTACAAACCAACAAAATAGTAGTAGTAGTTAATTCTATGAAAATCTATAAATGGAAAATGCCAGTCTGCCTAAATGGTGTCAAGCTAGAAATGGAACTTGATTTCGGGGCAGACGCATCCATTATCCCTATTGAGTGGCATCAAAAATATTTTGCAGACTGTCCTTTAAAACTCAGTCCGTACTCGATACACAAATACACTGACGAAATTGAGAACATGATTTACACTGTAAGTCTGAAGGTTGAAGTTCAAGGTCAAATCGAACATTTGGATGCTTTAGTTTCAAAATTATATAAACCTGCATTAATGTCGCTTATATTCTGTCACCAGTAACATGTTTAATAATCCCAAGTGTGAAGTGTGTTTGGGGGACAGAATGTGACCGAGCCGTGAATAAAGTAAAAGAATTATTTCTTAGATCTAAAGTTCTGGTTCATTACGATCCGAAATTAAAGCTCAAACTCGTTTGTGACGGCTCACCTTACGGGGTCGGCGCGTACCTCATGCATGTCATGAAAAACGGCGAATCGCGACCGATAGCTTTCGCTTCACGTAAGCTAACTCAAGCCGAAATGGGCTACTTGCATTTTGATTGGGAAGCTCTCAGCGTGGCTTGGGGAGTGAAACGGTTTCACGAATACGTTTATGGTCAGCAATTCATACTAGTCTGATCAAAAGGCTTTAGTTTGAATTTTTGGCCCTAAAAAAGGAATACCGCAGATGGCAGACGCCAGGGTTCAGCATTGGGCAGTGATGCTTAATGCTTACGATTATGAATTCGAACACATTCCCGGTAAACTTAATTTGACGGCAGACGCATTATAGCGACTTACCCTCCCAAATACCGAGCAATTAGAAAAAGCGGAAGAGCAGTATAATATTCTTGCTTTGGAAACTGTTTCTAATCTTCCAGTTTTAAACAAGACACTCGTTCTTGAAAGTAAACGTGACAAAATTCAAAAGTTTATCGTTACGTGAATCATGGCTGGCCTGACATATGCAAAATTCCCGATCTATTGCCGTACTTCACACGTCGTGCTGAAATCTCGGACGAAAACGAAACCCTATATTGGGGGTGTAGAGTCCTGGTGCCGACGGCCTTGCGGAGACAAATCTTGAAAGATCTATATAGTGCTCACTTAGGCACAGTTAAATTAAAAAGTTTAGCTAGACAAAGAGTCTGGTAGCCAAAGATTGACTCTGACATGGAGAACAAAGTCAAATCATGCCAAAATTGTCAAGAGTATAAAGATACTCAAATGTCTGGCCCAAAACACACGTGGGAATATCCACTTAAGCCGAATAATCGGATGCACGCGGATTTTCTCGGACCGATGGACAATTACATGTTTTTTATACTTGTTGACGCACATTCAAAAATTCCTTTTGTGCATAAAATGAAGACTACGACGTCCGCGCGTGTCATTAACGTTTTAAACGATCATATAGCTTTATATGGTTTAATGGGCAGCTTAGTTACGGACAATGCTGCACAATTTATGTCCGCCGAATTCCAAAACGGGTTAAAATCCAATGGAATTAGGCACATGACGGGCCCCAAGTTTTGCACCCTGGACCAACGGATTGGCAGAAATCTATGTCCGCAATTTCAAGAGAGTCTACAAGGCCGCGCGGCGACAGGGGTCTACTATTCAAGAAAGTATAAATTCCTATTTGCTATCAGCACGTATTACTATTTCCCCTACCACGCAAGCAACACCCGGAAAATTGTACTTTAACCGAGAATTAAAAGTCTCGGCTGGATTTATTGTTCCCCGACTCTATTGCAGCCGTTCGTAGTAAACAATTAAAACAAGTACAGAACACCCACCATCGTGAGTTGAAAACGTATCAAATAGGTGATAAGGTTTGGTATCGTGACTTCAGTACTACAAATGATAGGCTATGGTCAGTTGGTGTCGTATCTCAATTAGGTAGTCATCAATCCTATATTATCGTTGACACTAACGGTAATACGATTCGCAAACATCGTGAACAGCTAAGGTTACGTACCACTGAGCATGAATATCCAGAGCAGCCACAAAAAACACTTAATCCATTGGAGAAAAGCAGTAATTTCAGCTTGAATAATAAAGAGCAATATCAAGTAAATTCAAAACGCATGTCTTTTGGCGGTAGGAAACGTGAAAAGCCAAGTTTCGCTGACGTAGTTCCTGAGCGTCGATCTCTCGGCCAATCCAGAAAGTCGATTTCTGTCGTCGAGGGCTCAAATTCATCAATCCGACACTTGAAAACTCACCTGAGAATTTGCTTCGCAAGTCACCAGGTGGCAGTAGAACTCCGGCGAAATCACCCCTCACACACGAAGTGGACGAGTCTACAAACATAATTATCCAATCACCTTTGGCTAGAACCAGCGCTCCTCCTGTAGGAAATTCAAAGTCAGAAAGGTCACAACCTTCATCGGTTGTTACGTCACCATCTGCTAAGCAATCACCACCGAAGCAGGTCATGCTAAAAAAAATTGAAACCGAATCCCAACAAACGTAAAGTTGTGCTATCACCAACACAGGTCGATATTGCTGCGCAACCTAATAATCCTCTAACTCGTTCAAAGAGACTGTGTAGAGCTCCTGATAAGCTTAATCTGTAGTTTTTTTTTGAAAAAATTACCGGTTGGCTACAACTTCTTCGTTTTTTTTGTTTTAATCTAGTTGCCCATAAATTAAACGATAATGCTTTTTAAACTGTAGCGAGTAACGCTAACATGTTTCTGTCCCTAGTTATTCGTGCAGAGAATCGGCTCTGTTTATATTAAAAATGTCCACCTTTAAAATTAGGTTGTTTGTGTGAAAAATTGATTTCATGGTTTTATCCTTTTTGTATCTTTTTTGTCTTTTCATGTCACAATTCTTCACTCATCGGAACTAAAAATTTGCTTGGAGCCGTAATTCTCACTCCGGTGAATTCTAACTCAATCCACATCTACTGATGTCTAACAGCAGCGCTGTAGTGTTTTCGGCTGCACAATTGGTTGCTGCAAAGAAAAAATACAACAAAAAGGCTGCGTGAAACAACATCAATGTGGGAAATGTGAAGACGGCGGATTGGCAAGGAACCTGTTGACTGAGAGTCGGTAGAGTCCACGGGAGGCGGAACGGCAACCATGTCGGAGGTAACTGGGGAACCGGTCCTTGATGTATCCATGAGGCAACCATAGGGAATCGACGGGACGTTCCTCTTCTATCTTCGGGAAAGCTCAAGGGTGATCACGCGAGCATGAGCGCCCCAAGAGAAATGATGTGGTTCGGCTTGCGCAGTCTGCTTATATACACTGACCCCAAGCTTGCGCAGGTGCAGAACTATTACGAGCTCAGCAAGGAAGCCAACCTTCAAACTTCTAGGGAATTAAGCTCAAATGGGGGAAACCAAGGCTACTATAAAAATAAAAGTTTACGTACCAAGAGTTGTCCACATGCCACAGTTGGTCATCATTTGCAAATTTGTAACCACTTCCGGATTATGGAAAAAACACTAAAATATACAAAATAAAGAAAAAATATTACAAAAAACACAGCTTGTCCCTCTAAGCCCAGTCGCATTATGGGATTTTTATGTGCATACTTGGAATGTTCATACACACAGGGCCATTTAATTAAGGAGCATGAAAACACTTGCAAGAGTCTTGTGGCTCGACAGTTGCATTAAAACGATGGAACTGACAACATTGACCCGTTGTTAGCAATAAAAGAAGAGAAGAAGAAAAAAGCAGTAGGCCTCATTATTTAGGAGAGAAAGAACATTATTTGAAGGCTGATATGCACATGAATTATTTAAACTTCTATTTTAGCACAGTGTTTGAAAGGATTACAGTCACGATTCAGATATTTTTCTGAAAAGCCTTCCATTGATACACTCACTTAAAAACGTCATATTAAGTATTTAAGCATTGTTTTTAAGCATGACACTAACAGGAAAAAAATATCAAATTTTGATTTAATGTATTTCTCAGAATGGTACTGACCACAATGCAGTCCCTTTGTTAACGAGGCAGAATGGCTCGCTCCTTTAGGTATTACTGTACTTTCCTATATATAGGGGGAAATTACGCACATAGCAGCACATAGAAACGCCAATAAGAGCTCAAACATTTCCTTGCAAACAATCACATTGATAAACCAGGTTTTGCATACAACAGAAACAACTGCTCGTAAATGCACGGTATGATCACATGCTTGAGGGAAATTATTGCTACCGTATAAACAACAACAGGTGGTAAACAAAAACATAAGTGTCATACGCCAGGCTATCGACAGAAAGTGTAAACAAATTGTTACAGTTGGACGGGTAGACCATCGAACCGTGCACTTTTGGGTAAAAGCATGAAACTCGGCACATATATTCTACATCAGTAAAAGATTGTTTTTTGAGGTAGGGCCCAACCATTCGCTATCTTGTTTCAAAATGGAGGCACAAAATATCGACCCAAAAATGATTTTTCTGCAATAACTCGTGAAATAAATATTTTAGAGAAAAGATGTTTAAATAAAAAATTTAGAGGACATGTTTTCAAACATTTTTGGTCCTAACTAATTTTTGTGTGAAAAGGTGTGCTAACCGAGATAAATCGGGTAATAATCCATGGGAGGAGTAACATCCGCACAGTGCAACCACTGTGTTAATCGAGTGCTCATTATGCAAAATAAACGCCACAACAGGGGTTGTCTGGTTGTATTTTATGATTTCGTAAGGGTAAATCGTAATAATAATACTAATATCAAAACCTGGTAATACTATGGAACTAAAAAATGTACATAAGTTTCTATTGTCGGCATTTGCATATAGCTAAATCCAGCGTAATAACATTGTTGCATTGCAAGATAACTTCTTTATCGCAATCACTGCAATAGCAGTGATGTGTACATTTCAACAGTGCTCGTTTGCATTTGCAGTTTTTTGGACTGCAGATTTTGTTAAGACCGTTGAAGCAACTCTTGCAGATCAATGCTGCCTGGGGCAAGGTGGTCCACACAGAACCCATCGAAGACCATATTTTTTCCAGACCGATTTGTCTCGCCTAGGTAAATGCATTTGTCGGATTGTTGCTTGCCCAGCCGTACCCTGCTTGATATGCTGCATGTTCTAGAGCAGCTACGGTTGGAAGTATTCACTCACGTCCTTTCTTTGTAATGAATTCCTTGCGTCATTCATTCACAGAAAGAATCTTACACAACAAACTGAAGACAAAGGAGCTCTGTTTTGTTCTCGTCTACTCATACGAATACTTTCCAGTTCCTGAGAATCTGAGTGCCATCAGTAACACGGAATTGGATGCCAGTGCCAAACTTACTAGTTTCAGACTTTAAGCTGTCTGGTCTGCATTCATCAAACACAACGTCTAGCTTTTCTGTCGCATGCCATTCCCAAAGAAGTACACTATAGAACTTATCAGCATATTCTCGGAACGTCTTGGCTCCCCCAGGTTTAATTATGTTAATTGTATGAACCATTGTTGGTCTATTCACAATAACTGCTGATTCTTGTCGCTTTTCAATGGGATAGTCATTAGTCAACCAGTTTACTGAAGCAATGAAAAAGATAGGAATTTGTTGAACTCTTCAATTTGCCAAAATTTGAAAGTGATGGTGGGAAAGCCTGATTCTCATGCGTGAGTAATTCGTCCAGGTGGGAGCCTCTGTGTCCACATCCAATGTACACTTTTGCAAGGAGACTTGCATCATGCTTATAGTCTTAGAAGTATTTTAGCTTTCTTGTCATGGTGGTGATGAAATGGGTTCGCTGGTACTGATTGCTGTTTTACTCTAAGGCGGAACTTTCTCAAATACATCAGTGAATGAATGCCGCTAGGAACCTCAACCTAGATGTTTTAAAACATGCTTTATATTCAGCATATCAAGTAGTATAATGCTGGGTGTTGGCAATACCCTGCTGAAAATGAACTGCAGAAAAACTACAGAAAAAAAGTGCAGTAAATTGCCCACCTCAAAAAAACTGCACTTCAAACTGTAGTAAAACTTCAGTTTTTTCCAATAATTGCTTTTGGTATTAAAATAAAAAAAAATTCATAATATAAATTCCAGGTACCATTCAAACATTAGTCTTACAATAGGCTGTTTGTGAACAGTTATGAATGTTTCGGTTCTACAAGTTTTATTCTTAACATAGAAGCATACCAAGCCTAATACACTCTTACGTTACTTACAATGATGCAAGTTGTCATCCAGCCTTATATACCTAGCCAGTCACTAAGCGTTAATGTGTATGGTTCCAAGTTTTGTATTTTATGGATATCCGCTAAAGTTGTGCAACTGTTGGCTTGACTTTAAACAGTCAATTGGCATTAATTGTTCTACACCATACTGACCCTTTCTTGTACCATAAAACTTTGTTCATAATTTAAAAAGTGACACAACGTCACTTTCACTATTGGTAAACTGCAGTTATTTTGCAGTTTCTGAGTTGGCCTGCTGAAAATTGCAGTTATTTTGCAGTTTTGGAGTTATCTTCTTGAACTTCACAACCTGCAGTGTTACTGCCTTTATTTTACAGTTTTTTTTAATTGCTGTTAACGTGCACTTTTCACCCATTTATTCATTATCGGTGAAATTTAATTTTTTCTATAATTTTGCCAAAAATTGACGTTCAAATACCATTTTACCCTTTTTTCGACAGCATTCGAATAGAGCTAATTTTAAGTCAATAGGTTGGCCGCAAGTCATTTAGCAAAATCAAAAATAAGTTCCAAATGGCAGTAGCTAAACATTTTTCTGTAGGAGCAACTAATAATTTTTGTGCCCCCCTCCCCCCCCCCCCCCCAAACAAAATAAAAAAAACTTCTACTTTCACAAATCCCAAGTGATACACTTTACGCCATTTCCCTCCTTCCACCCCAAAAAAAACCTATACCGGCCAAACTGTCTAAAGAAAGACGCAGTCTCTTCCCTACAACAACTTTTTGGAGAGAAATGAAGGTAACAAAGTCAGTTCCAAAGCAGACAAAACAGAGCAAGAAAGATATCATCAAATTAATAAAACTGAACATTTTGCTTAACAATGTCCTGTTATTTCTAAATCAAGTTGAATTAAAGTTTGCTTAGCTTCCAAATTTTAGTAGAAAAAAAAATAAAATAAATATTCGTTATCGGATCCCAGTACTTGATTAGTTTATCGGTATCAGATCTGATTGGCAAAAAGGGGTGTAACACTGAAAAACAGTCATTTGGAACAAAATAACTGATAACTATGGTCACTTTAATTTAGAGAGTAATTTAAAGTTGGTGATGCGGTAGTCATCATATTATCATAACATCAACAAGGTCATTAACTTTGTAGGTGGTGGTCCCATGTCCAACATGAGCATGCATGAACATTTTTAACGTAGGGACGACTTCCTGGATTTTTCTTGAAGGCGCCTCACAGTATATGTTAGTCGATATTGTTACAAATAGTTATTGCCGAATAATTTGTTCTGAGAATTCGGTAACTAACAATTAAAATAAATGTAAATCTTTTACATTCCCTATTTAATTGATCACTATTAATCGAGCCCGTTTGGCTTTCTGTCCTGTTTATTAATGACAATTTTGTCATCACCAAATGCCGATCACACTACGTGACTAGTAGGGCAAAAAAAAACAACAGTGCAGTCAAAATTAAAAAAAATGCGTAGTGAAGAAAATAACATGTGGATAGGCTTAAAATGCGCGTTGGGGGAAGGGGGGTGGATTAGCTGCATTGGCGAACCGTGTTTCATGATGCCCACACTGATGGTTTTCGAGCCCCTATTTCTGCGTTTTTTGTGTTACCTTTAGTTGTACCTAACCTTCCTGGCAGTTTAAATGCAGTTAAAGTTAGCTTGTTGAATTTCACATAAACTGCAGTTTAACTACATTTTTTTATTAGTTTTTTTGCGGTTACCATCGAATCTGCAGTTAAACTGCAGTTTCGTTCCATTTCACATAAACTGCAGTTTAACTGCAGTTTTTTTTAATGTTTTTTTGCAGTTGCCGTCGAAACTGCAGTTAAACTGCAGTTTCATTCCATTTCTGCAGTTTTTCTGCAGTTCATTTTCAGCAGGGTAATCCAACAAACGCGTTTACTTATCCCTGACAAATGGTGCTGGAAAAAAGATGGTCTTTGATGGGTCCCTGTATGGACCACCTCAGGCAGCAGTGGTCTGCAAATAGTTGCTTCATTGCTAATACAAAACGTACAGTTCCAAAAACTGCAAATGTATGCTACTGAAATGCACGCCTATGTTCCAATGCCATAACTGTGAGAATGGGGATAGCTTGCAGTGCAACAGTATTATTACACTGGACTTACAGCTACGTACAAATGTCGTGACTAAAAGCTATGATGGATCAGTTGAGTATAATATTACCCAATTTTGATAATAGCAATATGGTTAGGACTTAACCATACGAAATCGTAAATTACAACTCCTTGCAATCCCTGTCATGACTTAATTTACTAGTTTATTTTTCCTCCCTGGTGAGCACTTATTTAACACAACGATTGCGCAGTGCGGATGATCACTCGTTCCAAGGATTATCATCCGATTTATCTTGGTTAGCAATTTTTACACAAAAATTAAGACCAAAAACGTGCGAAAACATGTCCTGACACTTTTGTTAAATGATTTTTTTTTCTATAATGTTTATTTCAGAAGTCATTATAGAAAAACAAGTTTTCGGCTGCCATTTCGTTCATGAATTCTCGTTCGATGGATTTGTTATCCGATTTATCTCGATTAGTACACATTTTCACAAAAAATTACATAGGACCAAAAATGTGCAAAAACATGTCCTTAGCATATTGTTCAAAGATTTTTTTTCTAAAATGTTTATTTTAGAAGTTATTACAGAAAAATGTCAAAATACCAGTATTACCTGGTTGATTTTGGTTTCTATTGCCTGTTGAAAAATACATTACCTTTTTTATTAGCATTCTCCTTCTCAATGCTGTTCAATTCTAGAGAAAACAAACGAAGATCCTTCCGGTTCGCTACCTGCTGCGCACATCAACTGCACAGCCTCCATCATATATAAATCGAAGCGGAGCGGTAATGCTCACCTTTTCGATACCTCTATCGTGCCCAAATGGCGACTAGAGGGGAGGAGGGTGGGAACAAGGCAATGTATTTTTTCAACAGGCAATAGAAACCAAAATCAACCAGGTAATACTGGTATTTTGACGTTTCTAGTTGCCTTCAAAAAATCATTACCTTTTTTATTAGCATTCCCATAGACTTCGTCAAGGCGGCGAGCGCCATTTGACAGGAGTCCCCTCAGGTAGCGACCGGTTTCCTTTACAGAATAGTATCATTGTGTTTAAGGGGTTAAAGCATGCGACGGGCGGCAACAAATGGCCCGACGCTATATAAGCCCTCAGCGTGATGTGACATGTCACGGAGGTAGTGAGACGTGAAAACAGTAGGATACCTCCAGGAGGCAGTTTCCATAATTTCAGTGACAGAAACGTTCTGTAATGGGCCCACGAGGTGGATATTGCACGAAGTTCGTGAGCCGTTTCCCTGATACCTTCCGTGACGCAGTCTATGTCAAGTGGTTCATAGGCTTGGACAATGACGCTCTTGATCCAGGTGGCAATCATCCGCGCGGAAGTTTGTCCAACTTTGTTACTGAATGGAAGAAACAGTTGGGTGCGTCCTCTTCGAATGGGTTTGGATGCTTTAAGATAAAAACGGATGGCTCGTACAGGACATAGGGTACGCTCTTGATCATCTCTTAATATGTTCGAGAGGGAAGAGATGATAAAAGGGTGAGTGCACTCAGTGGGCTTTTGAGAGTCTTCGCACGAAAGGATGGTTGAGGGGTGAGAGTAACACCCTTGTAATCCGGGAGGAAAAAATCAATCCCGTTCAGTTGTGGATAAAGCCTGTAACTCACTACAACGGAGGCATGCGGACAGAGCCACTAAGAACACAGTTTTCCTTGTGAGGTGGCTGAGACGTGCGGAGGCTAAAGGTTCATAGGGAGAAGCCATGAGAGCTAACAAGACGATGGAAAGGTCCCAATCGGGAAATTGCTTTCTGGTGCGTGGGCGATCCAGGAGGAAGGAGTGGATTAAGGACGAAATTTTGTAATCAGAGAGGAGGGTAGTATTTCAGCAGCGTTGAAGACTGCGTTTAGTGCAGAACGGTACACCAGAATCGTGGACCCTTGTAACCAGCTCTTGATCAGGGAGGTTAAGAAACGGGGAAGGTCATGCATAGGAGAGTGGACTGGATCAACTTGTTCTGTGATACACCAATGAAACCATCGTTTCCAGTGACTGTCATATATTTTAGAGGTAGAAGAGCGGACGGCTCGTGAGAGGCGATGCGAGAGGCCTCGTCCTCAAGAATGCCTGTTGTGCGGAGGAGTCTGATGATAGTAGCCACCTGTGAAGGCGTAGCGTCTGGAGGTTCGAGTAGTGGATCCGTCCGTTGTTCTGGGACAGGAGGTCTGGTCGATCTGGCAATTGCCGGGGTGAGTCGATAGGAGAGTGAGAAGAAGCGGAAGCCAAGCCGCCGCTGGCCAATTGGGTGCGATAAGGAGAAACCAACCGTTGCAATTGACAATCTTGCGGAGGACAAGCGGAAGGAGGCGGGGAGGGGGAAACACGTAGGCGTGTAGGTGATTCCAGTCGAGAGTGACTGCATCCACTGCCCAAGCCCGGGGATCCAGAAGCGGGCTGACAAACAAGGGAAGCCTGTTGTTGAATCTTGTGGCAAAGAGATCTACTAGAGGACGTTGCCATAGGAGGAAGAGAGTGTGGCAAACCGTGGGGTGTAAGGTCCATTCGCTGACAGGAGATGCGTGACGAGACAGTGAGTCGGCTATGACGTTCAGAGACCCCGGAATGTAGAGGGGTAGGAGGCGGATGTGATGGAGGATGCAGAACTGAAAGATTTCGGACGTTATCTGATAGAGGGTCAGGGAGCATGTCCCTCCGCCCTTGCGGAGGTAGGCAACAGCAGTGGTGTTGTCTATGTGGACTTGTACAACATGGTTAGTTAAATATCGTTGAAATTGTTGCAGGCCCAGAAGGACTGCGCGTAATTCCAAATGGTTGACATGGTCCGTCATTTCAGTCGTCCAGTGCCCGGACGTCGTGAGATTGTCGACGTGGGCCCCCTAACCTGTCTGAGAGGCATCCATGAACAAGTGGAGGTGAGGAGGTGGTTCGTGGAGGGGAACTGTTGCAGTTAGATTCTTGATATCTATCCACCATAGGAAGGTGTCGATGGGAGAGGCTTGGCCTAGTTGTTGTGGAGGAAGAGTGATGGCAGTGCGGGGATCGCCCCAATGAGAGGAGCGGTAGTGGTGTAGGGGACGTACCAAAGGGCGGAGTCACGGTCCCGGAAGTCGTGACGTGACTTTTGCAGAAGTTGCGACATGTTCTGGGGATGGCATGACGGACACTGTGCGGAGGTCGAAGAGTACCCTTAGAAAAACGAATGACTGAGCAGGTAGGAGACGTGACTTTGGAAGATTTAAACCGAGACCCAGGTGATGAAAAGGAGACATGGCGGAGGCTAGGTTTCTTGATACGGTTGGTGGTTGTAGATGCGGAAGGAGGCAGTCGTCAAAAAAGGCATGGATGCGGATGCCTTGTTGGTGGAGGTAGGCCAGGACTGGTCGTAGGATCATTGTAAAGATACGGGTGGCTGGATTGAAGCCAAACGGAAGACAAACTTATTCGTAGATGGTGTTGTCTAGTACGAAACGGAATAGGTGGCGGACATAGGCATGAAGTGGGATGTGAAGGTAGGCGTCGGCCAGGTCGAGGGAAACTGTTATATTGTTGGGATATTGTTTCCATCTGAAAATGTGGGTTGTGAATGAACTGGTTGAGTGGCTTGAGATTGAAAATTAGGCGAGATTCTCCCATTTTGTAGCAGAAAAAATGCTGCTGTAGAATCCTGGGGTAAACGGAGGTAACACTACATGAATGACCACCTTTTGTAGGAGAGACAATATTTCTAGTCGGAGTGGGGTGAAGGAGCGTGACTGGTTGTCCCATGGAGGATCGTTCACTGGAGGAGGCAGAAGGAACTTTAGCTTGAAGCCTGTGGAAATGACTGAAAGAATCACTCGGTCAGGTTATTGCTTGCCAGGACCTGGCATAATAGCGGAGGTGTCCCCCTACAGCTTGTGGGGGAGGCGAAATGTCAATAGTTATCGCGACTTTTGCGTCGGAGGCGAGTACTGGCTTGGTGTCGCCGGTCTGAAGAGGAAGGATGTTCCAGGGAGTGGCTTCGTCCGCGACCCTGGATTCTGATTGGAAAGGGAGAGGCAGAACGTGGAGCAAGAGGCGGAAGGTGTTCAGAGGGTTTGGTGTTCCTATGGTCCTCCGTTGGTGGTTCGGATCGTGAAGGGAGGGAACGAGGACAACGGGAAATGCAAAACTTGTTGTATCGAGGCTTGCGTGAAATGTCTAGATGGGGAGCCACTTTCGGTATCAGCCCTCGGAATAATGATTCCGAATCATGAATAGGTTGATTGCGGAGGAGGTGTCGAGTAGAGGCATGGTGGTTAAACGCTGTGTTCAGCGCAACCTCTCGAAAAAGCAGCGTGGAATTGAAGAGGGCGCGAGTGAACCAGTTTATGGCGTGATACGTGGCGAAGCAACTCTTGCGGAAGACCTGATTGATGAGGAATGTAAGTTGGCGAGTATCATCCGGAGGGTCAGTGTAGAGTCGTTCGCACAGTGTGTTTGCCGCTGTGCTGAGAACATCCGCCTGGGAGGCGGCCCGGAGGCCAAGGCGGAGGATATGATCGTTTTCGTGGAGAACAAACACAGGGACTGCCACTCGTCACGGGAGGTAGAGAACCGAGCCGAAATCTAATTTAGTGTCGGCTGTAAAAAACTCTGATTGAGGGTTGGTATCGAAGTTGCGTGGATTGGCGGTACCATCGCCGATTGGGCGGAAGAAGTAATTTTCGCGACCGGGCGAGGTGGAGGAGGATCCTTATCCAATTCGAGGGGGGGAACCATTGCCCAGGAGGATACCTCCATTATGAAGGAGAGTTGTGAGGAGGGTCGTGGATTGCCCAAGGAGCGGAGGTTGGTGCGGTAGTTGATCGCGGAGGCCAAATCCGAAACCTGTCGCTAGGCCTCTATTTTTGGAGGCTGTGTCTGCCGATGCGGGGGGCTTGTATAGGAAGCAGTCTGGGATTATTTCTTCCACTGTCTTCATGAGGTCGGGAAGAGGAATCTCGGAGGGATCAGGATCATCTTGAAACGGAGGTTCCGGAAGACCAGAGTCAGAGGGGTCTGGTGAATAGTTGCTGTCGTAGGAGCCCGGTGGAGGGACTGGCGGCGGTGCTGGAAGAGGCGGAGGCATAGCTGCAGGGGCAGTAGACAGACCTGCGTCGGCAGTGGAAGGGCAATGACGCTTAGGAAGGGAAGTCAGCCAGGAGGAGGTGTAGTCAGTATGCGCCTTCCATTTGAAGGTGCGGAGAGAAGAGTCCATAAGAGAGTGAACTTGAGATGATGCGAGAGGTTCGTTGGTACGACGAGAGGTATCGGAAGAATAGGAGGACAGGTCCAATGGCATGATGCGAGGGTCGGCGGAGGAGGCTAGCTTAGCCGCAACCTTCCGCGCTTTCAATTGTAACTTCAAGCGAGTGTACCGATCTTTAGTGCAGGAAAGTTCCTCAGTGAGAGACCGGAGATCCTTTGTCGGAGGTGGTTGACTGCATGGAACGGGAGACGTGGTTGCAGTATTACACGGTGGTGGGAAGGATTCTGAAAAAAGCGGGTTCGGAGGCGGAGGCTCCAAGGAATCCTGTTCCGTTGTGAGTTCGAGAACTTCCACGTTCTCAGCAACTGGAGGGACGTAAACTGGCGAGGCGGAACGGCGAGGAAGGGGGGAAGAACCCACCCGTGGCATTCTCTTTGCTCTCGGCATAGAAAAGCGGAGGCGGAAGACAAAGCGGAGGCGGAAGCAGGAAGGCTCAACGATTCCCAGAGCGATGTGAACAGCGTGGTGGTAGAGAAGAAAAGGTGAGCATTACCGCTGCACTTCGATTTATATATGATGAAGCTGCGCAGTAGATCTGCGCAGTAGGTAGCGAACCAGAAGGATCTTTTGTTTTCTCTAGTATTGAACAGCATTGAGAAGGAGAATGCTAATAAAAAAGGTAATAGATTTTTTCAAGGCAACTAGAAACCAATTTTTGGGCACCATTTTTGGCGCAATTATAAAATAAGATGGTGGACGGTTGGGCGCTACCTCAAAAAAACAGTCTCTTATCGATGGAGATTATAATTATGTGTCGAGTTTCATGCTTTTACCCGAAAGTGTACGGTTTGGTGTAATATGAGGTGTTATCTGTCCCACTATATAAAAAAAAAACAGCCAGACTCAATCACGAATGAACACAGGCTACTAGTTTGTTAAGTGGTAGCAGACTGGCTAGAGTTGGTCGTCAGTAGGCTGGTTCAAGGGCCAAAGTGGTTGTAGGGTTGGAGGAAGGAGAGGAAGTGACTGCCCTTCTAGTCAACGCAGAAAAGATGTAAAAGTACATTCCAGATCTCCCACCCCTTTCCACTTTATTAAAAACGATTTAGACTTTTTTCCTCAAAAAATGTTCAGTCTGAAAAGTACAACACAGCAACCCAAGTAAGAGGTGCCGTTTGTGCTAATATTAGACCAGTATTCACATACCATTTGTTCACGTTACAGATAATTTTCAGCTCGTACATATTATTTTCGACTCGTACATATATAGTTTCCATCTCTTACATATATTTTCACCTCGTACATTTATCACCCTTACAGACTTGGTTTTCTTTGAGTCCAGGGAGCAGCAAGCCTATGTTTGCTACCACCCCCTTATAGAAATTTATTTTGTCAAGGAAATAGAATCTGGCAGCAAGCATTTGTCTTCTACCAATCTCTTACAAACTTTTTTTTTTTTTATTAAATATGAAAACAATTTAAGTTTCCAGGTGGGAGCAACATTTGTCTGCTACCACCCCTCATACAGACTTTATTTTGTCAAATTTAAATGAAATGTAAGTTTCCAGGTGGCAGCAAGAATTTGTGCTACCCCTACCATCCAGCTTTTTTTTTGACAAATTTAAACAGAAACTAATTTTCTGGGTGGCAGTAAGCATTTGTCTGCAACCCCTCCTCTTCCAGCCTTTTTTTCCCCCACATAGAAAAGGAATCAAGAATTCTGTGACAGCAAGCATTTGACTACTTACCCTCCTTCTTACAGACTGTTTTTTGTAGAGTTTAAACAGAATCTGAATAATCAAGGAGGCAGCAAGCATTTCTTCTATCACCCCACTTCTAGCAATCTGCAGGTGGAAGCAGACTCCAGGTCTGCCGCTACCCCACCCAAACAACAGCAATCGAAGTACAAATAGCGACCCCAGGTGGCAGCAGACGAGGCCTTAATTGTGTCACTCAGCAGCGACTTTTATGACTCGCAACAAAAATGACTCTTCCCATACGATTTAAACTCACCTTAAATACAAAATAAAGAAAGCCTAGAGACATTTCATTTTCATTACTGCCCTTAAGACTGGGACAGACGGTATTAGTTCAAGGCAGCATTGAATCCTCTAAAGGCCGTGACTCTACTTGTGAAATGTTGCCTTTAGCTTTGATGCCAATTGATACAAAACGTGCGTTGAAAATACAGTCTGCCAGGCACTAGCGTTGCGTTCCGAATGCAGCGCAAAACCCACAGCAATGATGGTGCTTGACGTTCCCAACTTGTTTTTGAGAACAATGGCGACCAATGTCTTCAAAAGGTTCAGTACCACGTGACTGCATTTTATTGAGGGGTTGAGTGTCTTCCCAACTTTTACTATCTTGAACGTGATGTACAATGTCATAGTATGACATGCTTTCTCAGTGATCAAACCTCAATAATAGGATTCAATGTCGCCTTGAACTAGTACTATCTGTTGCAGCCTTTACTGACGCTTGATCACTAGAAAATGGATATACTATGGTGGTGTACACCGCATTCAAGTTAGTAAATGTGTGGAAGACACTCGACCCCATTAATGGAATTCAGTAACGTGGTACTGAACCTTTTGAAGCCGTTGGTCGCTATTGTTCTCGAAAGCCCAGCGCATTGGGAACAATAATCACCATCGTTGTTGGTTTTACGTTAATAAAAGGAAGCGCCTGTCAAGACTGTACTTTCAAGGCACGTTTTGTAAGCAGAGGCATCACTGCGATTAAAGGCAGCGTTCCTCAAGTAGAATCTATCACGGTTTTTAGCGTTTAGTGGGAGGTTTTCCAGCCATTTCAAAGGCTTTAAAACAAATTTAAAACAAAACCAGACAGCCAGCTGGATTTCCCTTGGCAAGTACATTTAATATCAAATAAATGTTTGCATCTCAAACGGATGCTTTCTCTGATAACCATAACACAGTAAAAATCGTAGCTGAACGCCGTTTCAGACAAAGATGAAATGTTGTTTGTCCGATATGGTGTTTAGCCACGATGATTACTATGTTATGGATATCTGAGGAAGCATCCGTTTGAGACGCAAAAATTTACGTAGTTGAGATATTAAATATGTTTGCTAAGGGAAATCCAGCTGTTAGTTAGCTGTTGTCACCTACCCTTGCTCACCCAAGCGAGCTTTAAACAAAAGAATTCGCCAGTGACGAATGGTTATCACCTGGAAGAAAATGTCTTTGTTATAGGTGCTGAAAGGTTGGTCGAAGTTGAAAGCCTGCATGAGCATTGTCTCTTTCAGGCCCCTACAAAGAAAAAGGGAAAAAACAATTATGCGATTATAAATTTGTTGTTAAGCCTATACACCTGTTGTAATATTTAAGAAATCTTGTTAGATGACACAAAATTTAATTATTAGGTTTCCAAAGAAAACAAGTTCCTGAAGATCAAAAGTCGCTGTCCTTAAGCAATTTGAAAAGTTGTCAATATGAGCTAAGCTATCCACTTCAAGGACAAATCGGACAATTGACACTAGTTATTGAATGTATTCCATATAACCTTGTGTTATTACCAGATTTTTGAAACTCTCTTCTATCTAGACGATTTCTTCAAACCACATCAGACCAGAGTGAAAGTTTGGTTTACATGGGTGTGGAACAGGTGGTGCTAAAATTCTCAGCCTTTTCCGATAACGGGAACATGGAATTCGTAGTACGTCGCTTTCCTAATTTGTGACCAGAGCCACTAGTGGCAAAAGCTATGGGCACTGGGTTTCGATTACCTTAGATCTTTTATTACAATCCGTGAAGATTACCCTCCAACGAGAGACAGTGCTGGGATTAGCTTTTTGTCAAGGAAGGCTGCAAGGGCACAATGTTGAACCTCTAAAACGATTGACAAGTTTTAGGGAAAAGAGTGTAGCCAATTTTACAGAATTTTTTTTTGCAAAAATGTGGGCCCTATCATCAGGAATTTCGGGACCCCCTGCGTCCTATTGCGGCACTGAGGCCAGACAAACTCTGTGAAAATGTATTTAAACAAGATTACATTAATGTTAAACACAACTTTCATGATATTTAAATGGCATTTTGAGGAAAAAGCTGAAAACCATCCTCACACAGCATTTTATATAATTAAAAATTAATTGGAAATTTACACATTGGTATCATTTCTTGCCACTAGATGCCATTGCCAAGCAACTAGCAGACCCAAACGATATTAACACTTGCATTTTTAAGATGCTACATATTCTAACCTTTTGTGGTAAAATGTTTGCCCTTTGCCATTCTGTTGAAGGTAGCCAACAGACAGTCAGTGGTCGCCGCCTTGTGTTGCAGATTTTTTCTTGATTAGGGTTCCTTTCTGAACTACAAACAGATCTTGGCTCTTGTTTTCTAAGTGAATTTACTACTATCTTCGAAGAGAAATGCGGCATAAAAACTGTCAGTTCCAAAGTTTGCCACACACAAAGCAACTCGGTGGAAAGGCTCCACCGTACTTTGAAGCCGTGCTACGAGCAGTCTGCCACAAGCACCCACAAGATAGGGAGAGGTGCCTCCCTGGAGCAATGTTTCTCTAAAGAACCGCTCCTCATGAGAGCACTGGCTTCACGCCAGCTGAGCTTGTCTATGGACGTAATCTATAAGGAACCTTGGACATGTTCCTTATAGATTACGTCCATATACAAAATCAATGGGTGGAACCAGACGTTCACCCAACCGTTCTGGAGTATGTCTTAGATTTGCTCTAACGTTTTCACTACTTACGTGAGATAGCTGCTGAAATCATGCAAAAAAAGTCAGAAGAAGAATAAAATAAACTATGATGCTAAAGCAACAGAGAAGGCATTCGAAGGGGTTGACAAAAGTGCTCAGTCTAAAACCTGCTCATGCCAATAAATTAGACATTTATTGGGATGACCGTTGTACCATAGGTTGTCTTGCACCAATTATCTCATGACACAAATCAGTGGTCGACAACAAGATGTATTATGTAAATCTCATGAAACGCTCATTCCAGGACGAATCCATCTTGTCACTCATGACATCAAGTTGATGGACGAAAAATATTAAAATATTAGGGGCACCTGGTTGATTTTGGTTTCTAATGCCTAACCGATAATATACATTACCTGCAATTTATAGCATTCATTCTTGTAATGCATTCTGCCCTAAACAAGAACTTATAAGCCTATGTCAGCTCGGTAGCCTTAGTGTGCGCATGCATGAAGCACTCTTCCTAATAAAATCGTCGGCTTAGGGCCGGATTTTATCTTTTGTTCCTCTCAATTGCTACGATGGTAACTAAAGACAAGAGGTAGGGCGGGTACAATTAGGCAATGGAAACCAAAATTAACAAGGTGCACCTAGTATTTTGATGTTTCTATGTGCCAACGAAATTTACATAACCAGCAGTTTGTAGCATAGCAGTAGACCTCGTCACTGACAGTGGTGGGGCCATCGTGGCACGTGCCTAGAGCTACGAGCTGGCTTCCCCAGAGTCTACAGACTCCAAGAACCTGAAGAAAAGGGAGAGCAAGGCAGGAGTAACTTCTACAGGTTGGTGTTGCATTTCCAGGACCCGAAGGGATCAATTTCCGTGAAACGAATTCCACCTAGACTGAAGGGAATGTTCGCAGTGTCTAGGAACACAACCCATATCGGGAAAGTGAAAAAATGTACAATGAAGAGAAATACTTTAGGTGTGGAGCAGGGATGGGAAGCCTTACAGGTTCAGAGGGGCGAACGATCAAACAGCCGTTGTCAAAAGAATAGGCAAGCTGAAATACCTTCAGGTTCGACGGCGTCGGGGTGCTGATGCTGGAAGATCTTCAGGATGAGCTATGACCAATGAGACTGCAAAACCCCGGAGAAGATGAATGTTTCTTGAAAGGCGGCATGACGAAAGAGCATGGCAGGACAGGTTGTTGTGGAGTCTAACAGGGTGGTGGTTATGTAGACAAAACCCTGAAGTTGGTGACGGGCAGCCACATTGGTAGAACAGCATGAAGGACAGGAATGCTGAATGGACGATCGACAAAAAAGAAGGCGAACGTCCCACGTAAGGTGCAAAGTTTATATTAGTATAAGCAAGTGTTCATGGTATAGCACGAATGGGGGAAGACGACCCGAAAATGGTTGGCCATGAAGGAGTAATAGCAATATTCCAGAAGAAGTATAGCAGTATAGGAGCCTCGGATCAAAAGGTGAAGGAAAGGATGTGTGAAACGACAACATGAGCTCCAGACGTGAGTTTGTGATAAGAAAAGGTTCTGAAGCATGGCGAAGGGCAAACTCTATTGTGAGATGAAAAATGGGTGCGAAGGAGGGCCATGTGACAGTTTTGCTTGACGGCAGATAACAGGTTCATGGAAAACTTTGATAAACAGTGGTTGGTTAGGTGAAAAGCTTCAAGGAGATTGAGAGGACGAAGACTGGAGATAAGACTGGAGTTAAGATGCCGAGTTATCGAAGTAAACGAATGTAGCCCAAGATGCCGTTGTTGGGGCCTTCTCAATGTTTTTGCTGTTGTTTCTAGAAGAGACAGAAAGAAAAGTGGTTCCGGCTCCTTGGCGCAGTCGAATTTATGAACTGGTGAAGGGTTCAAGAGGTCTTATGGGTGAACACGGAATCCTAGGGCAACCTCGTTGGCTCGTGCACGGTACGGTGCACACGGAAGCTAACGAGTGGCGTAGTTGGAGTACTGCACAATACCCAGAAAGATGGGGATGAAGTATGCAGCATTATCATACTGCCAAACAGAATAGGCACTGAAGGTGTTGAGCGAAGGAGAAGCATATGCCAAAGCCCAACTTGACATCACAAGATCAATGGAGGCTGGACAGTCTTAAACTGTAGCTAGCGTTCCGGTCGGAGAAGGCCCTGACGAAGGAACCCTGCGAGTATCCGATAAGGAGCAATAGCGAAGATGCCAAGAAGGGCCGGGGCAAGCTGGCAATGGAGAAAGAAAACTAATCTTGGAGTGGGCCAGGATTAACTTAACCCACTGCTGATGGTTCATAAGAAGACGAGTATTTTCCACAGTCAAGAGTACTGTTCGTTGCCCGAAGAGCAGCGGCTTCCGTAGAGAGGGTGTGCGCTGCGGACAGCACAGCCGAAATGTTCGTCATGTGAAAGTTGTAGCCAGTGACAGATATCTGTATGCAAGGCTGCAGCGGAATCTAGCAGGAAACCGGTGTTGGTGGGTGGTGGCCTGAAACACGAGAAAACGAAAAAGGAGCACCCGTTGTCCGGAACGAGGTGGCCGAAGGTAGTAGTGACGAAATGACTGGTGGAAGAACCACTGCTGGGGGAATTGGTAGGAACGGGAACTGTGTCTGAAGGAGCAGTGGTCTGCATAACGGCAGGCGAAGGGTGCGAGGGTGCCGCCGAGCGAAGAAGGCTATTCTTCGTTGGAAGGCCTTTTGTCTGTTTAAGTCTTTGTTGCGAGGTAGACAAGAGCGAGACTGACGAAATTTTGGATGACGGCAAACGTTGTGATGATTTAATAGCCGATGAAGGAGCACTAATCTTTCTAGATGGGCATAAAGCTGGCTCAATCTTGAAAGATAACGAACGCTGAGGTGGCTTAGCCACTGAAGGGGCAATCTTTCTTTACAGCATTAGCAGTGAAAAGCTCCCTACGCCATTTGTGAGCCTGCTGGGCAGAACGGATTAATGACTTCTGCTGGATGAATTAAATCAGCGCCCAAGTGTCCTTGATGATCGATTTACAGAAGGCGCACATCTTTGTAGAGTAGTTACAAGAGCAGTGGCGGTGGCAAACTGGATGGGGATCGAGGCGAATTTGTCCTGAAATGAACCCTAGACATTTGCAACGCTCAGGGCTTGGCGAACGTGGAGGATCAGGAGAGGTATCCATGATGAAAAATCGAAAATCCTGTTGGAAGGGTAGATGTGGCAATGACGTAGTCACTGTGTGAGAAGAACAAAACGAAGCACAGGTACAGGTTCATTTTCCCGCCAAAATGTGGTGAGGAGAAACCCCTTCCAGTAGCCACAGGGACATCAGGTGGTGCGTTAACGAAACATGCTTTCCCCAGGAGACCGCAAGCCCTTGACTAACTGAAGGGTGTCAAACATCCTGGTGATCGTGGCCAAGCAAAAGATGAAGGAACAAAGAGCCGTGCAATAGGACCCTGTAGACCAGGCAAGAGCATAGGGAAGAAGATCGTGCGATTCAAACGAAGGCTTGCCAAGTGAAGGCCAGCAGAGGGGGTGAAGTCGATGCTGTCATGACGCAGGACAAAATAATTGTGACGAAAGCTTCGCAAACAAGAGGCGGTGTTCCTGGAGGACCGTAAGAGATTCAGTGAAGGGCGGGTGGTTGCCCCCCCCCCCTTTTGTCCGTGGTGAACGTCCCATGCAGCCCGTAGGCACGGTGAGCAAAGGACACAGAGAAAGACAACGAAGGTGGAGGAACTGCCAAGCCAAGACCCAGCAGAAAAAAGGAATGTGGAAACAAAGAGGAAGAGCGCCACCAGAACCTTGTACCGACGAAAGGCGAATGATGCCTGGGATGAAGGAAAGGGGGAATACGCACGCGACGAAGGAAAACGATGGGAAGTATGCGACCAGAATCATTCCAGCTGACGAATGGCTCATAAGTGAGGGAGCCAACCGAGAAGATCCCATCGAGTGTGGTCTAGTTGGAGAGGGACGAAAGTTATTCACTGTGTTTTCATTTACGGAGATAGTAGTCTGACGGTGGAGACAGCCATAGGATGCAAGGGGAGGTCCACTCGCCATCACGAGCAGCCACTGGGTGGCAGTCCGTGTACTGCTGGTGGTATCTTTATTATTTTTTTAGTTTTTACTGAGAGTAAAGGGTCATGGAACCCAGTCAAGTGCGAATGCAAGTGCGTTGTCCCACAAAAGCAGCTCAAGTTGAAGGCAGGTAGAGGCAGGATGCAAAGATGGCTGAAGCAGAAGTGGAGGCCACTGGTGATGAAGGCTTTTGAAACGCAAAAACAAAAGCAAGGACGGTCAAAGAGGGAATGAAGATCCAGGATAAAAAGGGAAATGCCTGGATACCGGGAGAACACAGCAGGAGTTGCTGGGGGTGTTCGAATCCCGAATGGTGCCAATCCGGCTGAGCTGGTGGAGACTGCGAATGGTGTAGAGGCAGCAGGAGGCCCTGGAGACGGCGAAGGCGGTGCTTCAGACAAAGGGACAGCCTCTGAACAGAGGAGGTAGGGATAGTAGGGAGGAGTTCGTGTAGTAATGACGGAGTCAGGTAACTGAAGGGCTGGTCCACACGAAGGTCCATCTGACGATGAGTAAGTGGCTGGAAAGACCGGAAAAGGCAAAGGCAGACGAATGGCTGCAGGCGAAGGACAAGCAGGTGGACGACGACTGGGAAAGGATGGCAGTGGGACTGGATGGGAAGGGCATAAGGGCAAAAAGAGAAGGAACAAGCACGAGCTTGACGAAGGGAAGCTTGGAAGGACTGGAAAGCGCTGCCCACTAAGTCCCGAACGTGGTCTTCGGAGAAGGGTCTGCCAGTGAAGTATGACTGGGCTCGGGACGAAGGGCCGAATGGAAGGCGGCTATGGCGACGAGGCGGTGCAGCGTGTGAAATCGTGGATGAGCGCCTGGTGCAAAGGTGACCTGGATCAGCAGACGAAGGTCCAGGCTGGGAAGGAAACGAATGCGCAGAGCTTCGTTTAACTGAGCTTGAACAAGTCACCAAGCAGGGCACCAAAGCAGCAGTCGGCGCGAAGGCTGGATCCGAAGGCCCAGAAGGCGTCGGAGAAGAACAGCAAGTAGTAGGCGAGTAAGGCACCGGTAGTGAAGGATCCAACGAAGGAGAGGTGCTGTAGGGCGGTGCAATGAAGGGGCCATGACGTCCATTTGAAATGGTCAAGACGACAAAGCGGGCTTGACACGCCAGGTGAAAGCCACAATGTGACTTGATCGTTTTCCTTTGCAGAGTGTTAACCGAAAGTCCAGCAGTGTTCGGTACAAGCGCCGAAGCAGACAAAGGATGGCGAGAGATCAGGGAGAGCGACCATATACCGTAGAGGCTACAGAAGAAAGATGAAACCTGGTCCTAATTCAGTGCTTTTATAAGGAGGCGTGTGTCGCGCACGCACACACTGACGCTACCGAGCTGGCATAAGCCTATAAGTTCTTCTTCTCTAAAGTAGATTGCATTACAAGAAGGAATGCTATAAATTGCAAGTAATGTATAGTATAGTATTGACTTAGTATGATCGGTGCACGAGGTGTATAGCTGTTTCATCGATTCCCGTGTCGCCAAATTTTAATCAACGTCTTAATTTTGGACAACATAAATTCCCCTTTCGCGCTGCCGCACTCGTTGCAGCAAAACATATATCAGAAACCACAACTAATCACAAATTCCTTCCAATGAGGAATGCATCTTTAGCTTCTCCAATTTTAAGTTTTACAGAATATGCTGATTCAATGAAACTGAATTTTCCTTTTTGCCAAATTTTAATCAGGGCTAATTTTTGGCAAAACGGGAATATACCATGCATGAAGCTCAACCTTATTTGTTGTGATAAATGTGATCAGTTTGTATTTGATTTCTATGTTTAGGTTAGATATCGACTTTGTTTTTGCAATTTAACCTGTTGTTAACACAAACAAGTAATTTGTACTTCGTGCCATCATTAAAACTAAAATTAAAAAGAAAAAAGAACCCTTGATACAATTTTCAACTCCCTAATGTGCGTCTGTTTATTGTTAAAGATCAGAGAGCAGCTTCTTTAGTGGATGAACTAAATTATGAATTTAAATGTGCTTGCTTTTATTAAATTGTTTTCCTCTGAGACATGGATTTGCACAAGTGAATGTTGCAAACGTGATTTATTTTCCGAGCAAACACCAAACGCAGGGAGAGGATAATTTGGAAATTCAACAATAGTATCTAAACCATTAAAAACTTGCGGTCGGCTTATATAGATATCATACACGGCGATAGCCGTGTATATTTATGATTGAAGTCGTCTCTCCAGCAAAACTATTAATTTCTCCGTTTCTATTCAATATATTTCGGCCAAACTTGGCAAGATAGTAGATAGCAACTTTTCCAAACTTTACACCAACGTTTATGCAATTCCGTGCAAGAGTAAACGTAGGAAGCCACACGTAAAATAAGAAAACGAAAATCTGAAACATGATCTGAGCCAGAAATTTCCCTGGGCTTCAACCTTACAGGGACCACTTTCTCGATTGGTCCATCCATTCCGGAGTTACGGGACCCTAAACGATTATTTTGATTGTTTTACATTGTTTTAACCATTGTATTTAGGGAATAATGCCACTCACCAAACTCCACATTCATTTTTCGTGCACGTGTTATGTCTTTGCTAAAAAGTTGATTGTTCAACGGTAAAATGAAAGAATTAGTGCGTATATTAAACGCATATATTTTTAAACCAAACTAAGCTGCCTTGTTAATTCGGTTTTGCATTTCGTTTTGCATTTTGGTTTTTGCATTGCGTTTAATTTGGCATTCGGTTTTGCTGTTAAACTGGACTAACCTTTATCTCTATTTTTCCAGCACGTAGAGCTACCGTGGAGCACGTGGGATGTAACGTCGTTTATTGTTATCATTCTTCGTCAACTTGGAGGCTCAAACGTTTTGAATACAAAAACTAACAATCACTGTCAACAAGAACCAGAAAGTGACACGGAAGAATGCATTGTCTTGCGGTTTCGTACTCACCTGTGACGTTTTAGGAGTGGACCTGCCGACGCCTAAATACACTATGCAACGTCGACCAAGCGGAAGTTGCAGCGGGCATTCGGTTTTGCTGTTAAACTGGACTAACCTTTATCTCTATTTTTCCAGGTTGGTGGCTCTTGTATTTTATCTTTGTGGCTGGTTAACCTATACTTGCTGTCCAAAACCGAATGCCCCCGGTTGCAGCGGTTTGTTGGATTGTTTTGTAGTTTACCGGTTTGTGGGTGTATTTAGTTTCGTTATAATATACAGTAACCTGGGCTATACCTGTCACCAATTTGTTATCGCATGGATTCAGGGGTGTGTAAGGTTTGTAATACTGAAGTGAAAAATACAGATGCTGACAGTATTCAATGCTAAGGATGTCAACATTGGTATCACGGTATTGGTGTAAGCTGTTGTGCGTTAAGCCAAAACTTATATGAGATCTATGTAAATTCTGTTGACATCGAATGGTTTTGCTGTACGTGCAAGGGGTCAATTGCTCAAAACCAGTTGGTAACACAATCAATCCTAGCACAACTCCAACAACTTAATGACACCCTGGCCAAAATGCGAGCAGACCGGGCCGCAAATTTTTAAATATTAAACCAACATTCTGGTCAGATCAAATCCCTAGTTACCAAAGTCAATTCTTTGCCAACAACAGAAATGTTCGATAACTTACAACAGCAAGTTGACAACTTAGCAGGTAATGGAAATGTCACTTCGGCAAACCAGCTGGCTCCTTTTGCTAACGAAATAATAGATAGAACAAGACGTTTAAATAATGTAGTCATCTTTGGGGTGAAGGACGACCCGGCCCCTGACCAAGCCGCAGCCGACGTCTA
>JAHWFP010005120.1:10304-25983 GCA_023313725.1 Lithobius niger | reverse complement strand
GACCCATGTTTATAGGACTTTTTCTTCTTATCTTTGATCACACAGCGGACCCTCAAAATATTTGACACCAATTTCCGAACACCCTGTATAGCTCCGCGAGTATCCGCTTTCATTACATATTAAAATGTCCCTATAGAACCACCAGTACGAGAGAATGGCTGGCACTAGTAACACAAGCACTGGGATTTTTGCAGACAAGGGGAGTATCAGGAGAAATTATTTTATTTTTACGGGTTGATAATAAGGTAGTAAGGAATTTCGACAACGGCGCTCTTAATTTAAAAAAAAATACACTGAATTAATTACCAAAAAAATTATCGTTTGCACTCATATCATCATGATTTTTACACGTTACCCTGATTTTTAACCCACTTCATTTACCGTATTGTCAACATGGTTCATTATCTTGGTTGGTTGGTACATGACTACCCATACTTTCAACCTAATTCACTTACCCCTATTTTTACTCATTAACAGACATAACTACAAACCGCCTAAGATGGGTGAATTTAGTTGCAATATGGTGGTAATGACGTGGCTCCCTTTTTTTTTGTGGAATGTGGATCTTGAATTACTACCGCATCCTCCCCATCTCCTCCATGTGACTATATGTATATATTCTAGCACAGGGACTCGTCGTCACTCGCGCATCGCATTGGTACAGAGTACAATACATATAATGGTAAGGGTGAAACCAGCCAAAAGTCATAACGTACAACAATCCGGTTTTCTTTTAATGAACATTATAATCACTGGAACTCGCACTGGAACTCGCGTTCAATAGAGCAGCGTCTAGTGACGTCATATTGGCTACAAGAGAGATACTTGCAAGGGGCACTAGATTGAAATGGTGGGTTAAACAAAGGCACTTCTAGTCAAGCCAGTGCTTTGAGAGTGGATTTCGTAGGCTTAAAAAAACCGTTGTTTTCTCCAATCCCTTATGCTATACGAGGTTGTAATCGGTAAATAAAGATTCCACTTGCTTAAAAATGTCAGCAACTGCCAACAAATTGTTAAATTGTCTCATGTTCCAAGTCATTATTTGTACCACTATGTTGTCCAGAGCGCGATCTAAGAAGCTTTTCAGCTTTTGCTATCCCAGTCAACTTCCGGTAATGGCCCCCGGGGAGGGGGGGGGGCTTTTAACTAGATGCTAAAACACTTCTCAGATCGCCCTGGACAACGTAGTGGTACGAATAATGAATTCGAGCGTGAGACGAATTATCAATAAAGACGTTCAGCGCGAGTTCTAGGGATGATAATAGCGTAAAATTTATTAACGTTCAATAAAGCAGCGTCAAGTGACGTCATATTGGGTAGAAGAGAGATACTTGCAAGGGGCACTAGATTGAATTGGTGGGTTAAACAACGGCACTTCTAGTCAAGCCAGCGCTTTGAGAGTGGATTTCGTAGGCTTAAAAAACCGTTGTTTTCTCCAATCCCTTATGCTGCTTAGGTTGTAATCGGAAAATAAAGATTCCACTTGCTTAAAAATGTCAGCAACTGCCAACAAATCGACAAAAATCGCGCGTTTTAGGTCTAAGAAATCCAGTCTCATAGCATTGGCTTCGGTAAGACGCTCTTCTTTTCCCCCACCAGTGCACCTTGCAGCTAACCCAGTTACTGGCTCCACCATAGAGTTATATTCTATAACACTACGTCGTGTCACTGCCCTATAGAGCAGCGTCATATGACGTCATTTTGGCTACGAGATACAATTTGGTGGGCATAGCTACAAGGTGCACTAGATTAAAATATAAGGGGGAAAACGGCACTTCTAGTCAAGACAATGCTTTGAGAGCAGATTTCTTAGCCTGTTTAAGCCTGTTTTCCCCAACAACAAAAATCATGCGTTATAGGCTTAAGAAATCCAGTCTAATAGCATTGGCTTCAATAAGACGATCTTCCTTTCTCCCTCCAGTGCTCCTTGCAGCTAACCCAGTTACTGGCTCCACCATAGAGTTATACACAATAATACTACGTTGTGTCACTGCCCTATACAAGTACGGTTTGTTCTACGATCTGGCTGGTTTCACCCCTTTCATTATACGTATAGGATTTTGTATCCATGCGGCGCGCGAGGAACGACGAGTTCCTGTGCATTCTAATTACAAAATTGCAAAGCTAGGTCGTTACGTAAACACGCCCACAGCGATTGTACCCTTCTTTCTTCCGTCATTTTTAGTTCTGTAATTCCTCTAGTTTCCAGACTGACACCCTAAAGGCTCGTTTACCTATAACGACAAATTTCTCGCTTACTAGCTTTCACTTGGTTTAATACTAAATCTGCAGGCTGCTTCTCGTCTTTACCGAAGAAGTGTGGCTTTCAGGTTGTCTATGCGTTTTAACCATGGCAACACCGCGGACGCAAATCTCCTCCTCGTGCCTCGCGACACGACGTACGAAGCGTGCAACATGACAGCGTCGATTTATGACAACTAGAAAACAATGTTTACTGCTGTACAAGACGACGGACAGATTTCTGAATGCCGGTATTCGATGAGTTGTCTTTGATTCGACAACCCCGAAATGGACGCCATGTTGGATTTTGAATTCTCGCTGCGAGTAGCTATTTATTCTGCCATCGTTTGATCACTGCTATAAAGCTGTTTTTCACCGAGAATAGCAAATTTTGACAATAGCGTGAAATGGCAACAATGTTGTACCAATGTTTAAAACGACTGTTGCACTTTGTTCGTTGTCCGTGTTGTTGTTCATAATACATTTAATTTGTTGCCTATTACCGCATTCATTTAACAGAAACGGGAAATTGTTCCTATAATAACGGTTACCTAGCAAATAGCGTTCGGCGAGCGAGAAGGTCTTGTTGCATAAACGCGCCCTAAGATCGGGTTTACACAACGACAATTTTCTCTCTCACTATACTTTGTTCCATATTATGTTTTCAGAAAACTGATTGTATGACGCCACGTTTTCTTCCACTACGAGGGCAAAAAATCCGAAAACATCCCATTCGTAAACTCTAAGAGTAACTTTGTTGAGTCTACAAGTGTGATATCCACATGTTTTTGCACTCTTAGTGCAAGGAAACGAGTCGTCATATAGTCAGTTTTCTGAAAACATAATGTGGAACAAACTATAGCTTTTATTTGATTAACACTTAAGGCCACGTTTACGCAACAAGTCATTCTCGCTCGCCGAATGCTATTTGCTCGTCAACCGTTATTTATTTATGATTAGTTTCCCGTTGCTACTAAATGAATGTGGTAATAGATAACAAATTGTTGGCGGAGAGAGCGAGCGAAGCGTAGCCTATAACGGACACCAAATAGCAAAATGTTGGTTGCACATTTTTAGTCTTGGTGGAGCCCAAACGAAAGATCGGATTGGAATGAAATTTGGTACAACGTTTCATACCCTAATTAGTATTGCTGAGCCAAAATTTGCCGTAAATGGAACAATTATTATGATAGAAATTTTGAAATTTTCGAATTTATTTCAACACTCACCATTGTAAATTTGGAACCCTGAATAGTTATGGAATTCCGACGAAGCATACACCATGCTTATGTAGTCAAGTAAACTTTAAAAAACACGGCAAATTAAAATTTGGTTGCTTCTTTCTAGCTAATAATCCTTTTAGACGTAACTCAATGAAATAGTATCATTTTGACCGTTGCATTTAACCACTACAGGAATAAACGCAACCATAAAAAACAAAAGGATTCCATTAACAATACACGTTAGTTTCATTTGAAAAAAAAAGAATGCTTATTCAATTCAACATGGCAACGAAAGTGGCGTCTACACTATAGATGGGAATCCCGAATATGAAACCTGAAATCGTCGTATCAAGGCCAAGCAGTATTATAAAAGCATAGTTGACAGCAGACGAAACACGAAAGCACGAAACAATAATATGGGTGCCTCTCTCAGTTTATGGATTCCTGGTTGCCACGGTAACGTGAAGCCTCCAAACCGAAAACCGTGCTGCATCGCATGAAGGATTAGGCCTAATCTCGAACCGCTATAGCTGCTTACAACAGCGGTTCGAGATTAGGCCTTTACAATTAGATTTACAGATTTTACAGATTTATTTTAGATTTACAAATAACTTTGTAAACAACTACAAAAGCTGCAAACTTATGAGGATTCTCGTCTGACCAGTAGTGCACATTGTGCGTATTCACGATACCATCCCGTGTGAATTGCGCCTCGTCCGTCCAAAATACATGATTAAAAAATAAAAGGTCAGCAGTAGTTCTTCCCAAGAACCAATCGCAGTACTGCAGACGGGGGTCATAATCTGTTGCTCGCAGCGCCTGATGAAGATGAACATGGTATGGATGGAAACCGTTCCTCTTCAGGACACGTAGGACAGACTGATGACTGATGTCAAGTGCCCTTCCAACTGCACGACTACTGGTATGCGGGTTTTCGGCTGCTGCTGCGAGAACCATCACACTATTGTTGTCGTCTGTTGCAATTCGAGGCCGACCTGTTCGAGGACGGGCTACAATGCTGCCCGTTTCCAGGAAACGAGCAAGTGTCCTGTTGAACGTTCGTATTGTTGGATGCCTTTGTTGAGGATGCCGTTCTGCATAAATTCGAAGAGCTTCACGAACATTTTCGTGGGCCAAACCATAGCACACGATC
The DNA here is from genome assembly GCA_023313725.1 of Lithobius niger. NCBI lineage: Eukaryota > Metazoa > Arthropoda > Chilopoda > Lithobiomorpha > Lithobiidae > Lithobius > Lithobius niger. Next base: position 21,366 of record JAHWFP010005120.1, on the reverse strand, counting down.
ATGTCCACGAGTTCTGCATTGGCGTAGGCTGCCATCTGAAATTACAGTGTTCTGTGTATCTGGCTGAAATTTGCTGAAGTGCAGTTAATTATTTACTCATCAGCCTAACTGAGAGTAGTTGAAGTACGGCTGAACTGCGCTGAAGTGCAGGTAATTAATGTCTCATCAGCCTAACTGAGAGTAGTTGATTATGGCTGAAGTGTGCTGAAGTGTAGTTCTTATTTCTTAATCAGCCTTAGGGATGGGTCATTATTAATGGCGACCGAGGGGGGGGGGGGGGAGGTATGGAGCTGGATTGACTTCGGGACTGACAGAATTTCGAACCCCTCCTTCCACGAGACTGACTAAAATCTTGACCAGCTCCCTATTAACTCAAGATACAAAACAAAACTCTGTTCCTTTTCATTCCCCAGGAAATACGTATAAAAAAGAGGGAAGGTTTCGTATTCCTTCTTAGGCTATCCATCGATGATATCTGTAGTCAACTCTAATTAGTAGATGTAAAAAATGTGCCGTGACAGTTTTTAAAGAAAGAACAAGGCTGATTACAAATAATAAAATGTTCCCAAAAACATTGAAAAAACCATATTCCAATGATGAATGTGCCATTGGAGCTTAACCTTTAATTTCCCCTCTAGTTTGTTTACATCTTCTCTAACTTCCATCCCTTTGCCAGTGACTAACACTTCATGACCCCTTACAAAGACTATATTTGGATATTTCACACCATTTAGGATATATTCAGGTAGGCCCGACTTTTGGACCACCCTGTATATATATATTTATCGATGCACATTTTTATTTTATTTCAGTGATGTTTTGTTGTTGTTCTTCTGGCGCCTAACCTTTGATTCTGTGTGCAAAAGTGCTAGCTCAATTGTTTTTCTCTGTCTGCTGCTCTCAAACCACAGGCGAGCATTAGCTCTTGTGGAATGAGTGTTTGCTTTTGTGGTAATTTTGTAATATGTGTTGGATGAATAAACTTACTTACTTACAAAAAACAGTTCGTCGTCTCGTACTGCAGTAAAAATTGTTTTCTTGTTGTCATAAATCGGCACTTAATGTTGCAAGCATCATACACCGTGTCACGATGGAGGAGTAGGTTTGCGTGTGCGTCGTTGCCATGGTTACTAATACGCATAGACAACTCGAAAGCCGCATACTCCGGTAAAGGCGAGAAGCAGCCATCAGATTTATTATTGATCAAGTAAAGGCTAGAGAGCGAGAAAACTGTCGTTGCGTAAATGCGCCCTAAATCTCCTGCACTGCTTCTCGCCTTTACCGGAGCATGCGGCGTTTGAGTTGTCCCCTATACGTAGTAGCCATGGCAACGACGCGGACGCAGATCTTCTCCTCGTGCCTCGCGACACAACGTACGATGCTTGCGCCATGACAGCCTAGATTTATGATAACAAGAAACAATTTTTACTGCAGTACAAGACTGCGACTGATTTCTGAATGCCAGCATTCGATGGTTTGTTTTCTATACGATAACCCCGAAATGCACGCCAAGTTGAATTTTTATTTCTCGTTGCGGGCAGCTATTATTAAATGTTTTGGACTGGTATTAGTGGCACGTTCTTCTTGTTCCATTTTGCTGTATGCACAAACCTAAAGTTCTTTTTATTCTTTTTTCTTGAATTTTTTATTGACCAGACTAGGTATTAGCGGACACCAGTTGACCTTTGCGATCATTGCCGGAATTTTAATTTTATTATTTTTATTATTATTATTTTTATTATCTTTCTTTAAGATTGACAATTGGTTTCGGCCAAGCTTTAAACTACGATGCATTATTTTACTATTTTTTAAAGAAACATTGACATCATAGCCGGCTCCTGGGGGCCCCCCCCCCCAACCACCCCACCACTTGTCCCTCACGTTTGGCGATTCCATCGGGGACATTGTGTCCCTGGTAGGTCTAACCTTGGTGGTAAGACATTCGTGACCCCAACCCGCTACTATCAACCCGTCCTCCTTCTTCTGCAGCCGAGCTGTCGTCTTCGTTTTAAACTTTTATACTGTTTTTTTGTGAGTTGTTGTTATCTATACTCTTTTTTTTTTTTTTTTTTTAAGATTTAACATCGGATGGCAGTCGGTGACCACCAGGTCCTGTCATTCTGGTTGCGTTTTCAACAAACCAATATTATTATTATTATTATTATTATTATTATTATTATTATTATTATTATTATTCTACCGTCGTCTGATCACTGCCAGAAGATGTTCTTCGCATAAGAATAGCAAATTTTGAAAATAGCGTGAAATAACAACAATGTTGTAGCAATGTTTAAAATTATAGTTGCACTTTGTTCTTTATCCGATATGTTGTTATTTATAACAATGTCATTTAATTTGTTATGTATTACTGCATTCATTTAGTGGAAACTGGAAACTAATCATAAATAAATAACGTTTAACTAGCAAAATAGTGTTCGGCGGGCGAAAAGGCCTCGTTACGTAAACGCGCCCTAATTTCAACTAGCAGTTATGATTTTCTAAAGGACACCTATACAAAAAATGTACCTACACTACATCATTTCACATGGTGTTTTTACATTTTTGCGTTGAGTTTTGTCTTTACGCTTGGCATGACTCGTAATTCATCCGATGGAAATGGAATGACTTCCGGTTGTGCTAAGATCTTCTGATGGTGAAGCGAGAATCCTTTTCCGGTTGCCGCCATGATTTATCAGCTCTTGCATCAGCTCCCGGTGTCCAGTTTTTCAGCGGAACTCTTTTGTCTCCGCGGAGGGATTCTTTATCATCTTGCCTTTGCCTGTGGCCTGTCTTAGGAAACATTAAAATGGGGGTCGTTAATTAACGTCCGTCATCACGCGGCTAGTGGAGCGGAAGACATCAGCACATGCGCGGTCTTTGCTGAGCCGATTTACACGCGGAGCGGTATTACACACGGATGACGTCACGCGCGGCAGAAAACTCCACAGGGAGTTACTAACGTCACAAACACTAAGTTTGTCGAACAAAAAAAAATATTAGACAATGTAACAAATTATGAAACGAGTGCTCAGTTTTGTCCAATACGAAAGTTGTTAATGGCAAACATTCAAATGAGATACTTTACAAGTGTTTTCGATACTGCCAGTGCCGCTATTAAGATGGGTGCAAAGGGTGCAAGGCACTCGGGCCCAGGATGCAAGAGGCCCACAATTCGAAGCAGGGGACCTACATTTTTACGTAAAATTACTTTAAAATGGGCCATAGCCATGAACTGAAAATTGTTTAGTTTTGGGTGGTCTACATTTTACCCTTGCATCCCCTTTGAAAAAGGCTAGCTACGGCACTGGGATGCTCTACACCAAGTACACCAATCAAAAGGCAAAATTGATTTACGCTTAGGGGGTCAGCCTTATCTTTAATGTGACATTTTGACCAGCGCTTGAAAAAATATTATTCAAAAAAATTAATCAAAACAACTGAAAGACTTCACACCTGAAACGAAATCATTGAAAACAAACTAAAATTTGTTTACTTAGTCTTGGTAAATAAAAGAGATCGTATATAAATGACGTCACGTAAATTTTGCCATTTATCAACCTACACTCTCACTGTGTCAGAACTTTTGCAAACAGGGTCCTAGAAAATGGTATCACTAACGTTCCCCCACCGTCCACTTCCTTGCCAATGATGGGGAAGATAATTCGACAAAATTGTTAATTTTCTAGGCTATTTTAAACCATTTTATCTATAAAGTCCAATATCCGGTTATTCGCGGGACTCGAGCCGGCATTCTGTTGGTTAAGAGATCAGGACGCTGACCGCTGAGTTGTGCTTGCTCGCTTTACTAGACGCTCCTCCGGACTCTCACAAAGCTCGCAATGCGCCTTGGTACTTAATTTGGGCTCCGTACTATGGATTCCTTTTAAAAGGACGCCGATATTTATTAGGTACTACAGGTACGATTACGTATGACTATAGTATATAATTAAGAACAATGCCGCTTGCTCGTTAGCTTTCATTTAATTTTCACTCTGCTGCTCGCGCTAACTTTCCGTGAAGTGAGTGACATCCGGGCGCGTTTACACAACGACTGGCTTTTCGCAGCTAGAAGCTAGTAATCGTCTGAAATTCTAACAGGGCGGCGGTTTTAGCTCTGCCGTCAACGAAAACAGTCAATAATGTGAGTTCAGAAGCCAAATGGAAAATTGTTGCGTCAGAATGAATTCTTTAAGTTATTGTCACGAATTATACGGCTGCGAGAATTTACTCAAACGATGTAGGATTTAGCTAATCCAAGTAGCGCTGTTTCCATTGCAGTCACACCTTCGTCATCGCGATTAACGGGGCGTTTACGCAACGACTCGCCTTTGCATTCTTGCTGCTAGAAGCTAGAAATTATCTGAAATTCCAACATGGCGGCGGGTTTAGCTCTGCCAGCTCACAACGAAACGAGTCAATAATTGAGTTTAGAAGCTATTAGGAAAATTGTTTCGTCTGGAGGAATTCTTTATCTTAATGTCACCAATTATAAGACTGCAAGCATTTGCTCAAACGATGTCAGATTTAGCTAATCCAGGTAGCGTTTACCATGGCAACGACACCTTTGCTATCGCAAATAAATTCCAGCTGCGAGAATACTTTTGCATAAACGTGCCTTAAAGCCCTGACCAGGCTGACCACGTCGACGCAAGATTGTTTCTAAGACGTCAAAATTGGTCCTTAAACGTAACACCAACCATACGATTGCAGCAATATTGACCTTGTAGGCACGTAGTACCGCATCGTCTCGCACGAAATTTTTTCTTCTCTCTGGAGAGGGCTTAAATTCTGGCCGCGAGAATGCAAACGAGAGTCGACGCGTAAACGAGCCGTCATGCTGTGAGGTGTGGAAGTTAGTGAGCGGTAAGAGAGTTTGCTACGCTATTATTAAAGAATAAAATAAAATTGGACATTGTATCAAATTTTCGTAGACGAAAAATAAAAAAAAAATTAAAAAAACCCACTCACACCGACTTTTTCCTGTGTGCCATTAAGAGAATTACCTTATTTATTTTTCGCGGTCTTCATCAAAAGAGATGTTGGGGGAGGGGGGATTACGAATGGTGGGTCGTTGGCCCCACAACCCGCCAGTTAGAACCCCTCCACCCCCACGAAAGCTAAAATAGCATTCCACTCGATCATGTTTTACACCCGGGGAATGTGGGAGATGACGCGACGGTGTTGGATGAGCCATCTCGTGGCGTTAAACATGAATCACCTGCGTGACTAGAATGTGTCAAACGCGTCAGCTGTCAAGAAGGTAAAGTAAAGAACGTAAAACGGATTGCAACTTGGTTCCGCCTAGTGAACTTGATGAAATACTTGCAGTTCTTAACAAACCTGGTATCGTTAAAGGGGCATACTCCCCAACAAGATACACATATATTTTCTCACATACTTCACATTAAGGGTGGCCGCCCACTAAAATCGACAATATTTTCTCGATTTGTAGAAACATGTCTTAGCATACTGCAGACGTCTCCAAAACCATAGCAATGAGCTGAGCACCACACACTGAATGCGACGTTCTCGCGAGACGTCTTTAGGTGTCTCACGACAACAAAGCGAAGCTCCTTCTAGTTTCGTGTGACGGGGGTCTCTCCACCAGATGCGACGTTTCGTCTTGCAACGACGTTTTGTTGCGCGGCCACCCAAAGTAGACTCACAAGTCCTTATCACATACCGTCACTCTGTCCTTTGCTAAAAAGCCATTTTTATAGGTGGCAGGTAGAAGATATTCTCTTGTATGTCCTACTTTTACGTGCATTCTACGCCGAATTCGGAATCCCGCGCTTAGTCGTTGGGACTTGATTCGCCCTATCCTCGTTGGTTTAACCAGGACCGAAATAGAAACTAGTTCTTGTCTTTGAGTGAGGTACGAGATTTGATTCTCAAACTGCCTTGGTCGTCTGTATCCTAACTCCGACTCGTTAAACGTATTGACACCTCACTCTGCGGGCCGTGGCGCAGGAAAAATAGCAGCGGGGGAAAAAAAGCAACAGAAAAAAGCGTCAAACAAACAACCGAAGGGGGAGAAAAGCCACGGAAAAAAATTGCGGAAAAAGAGACCATGGGGAAAAAAAAGGCCTAATTGTTTTGTCGATTTTTTTTCGCGTTGTTTTTGTTATAGGACGGCTTAGGTTAGTTGCCTTAACTCGAATTTCACCACACAGGCAAAGGAAGTTTCACCAAGAAACACGTTATTACTGAGACTATCTTTTTCGTGGCTTTTTATTCCGTCGGCTTTGAGCGCAGTGACACCACAAGTCTGTTGGCCGTGCGCGGTGGAAAATAATTCCACGGATTAAATCATGGAACAAACAGCCGAAGGAGAACGGAAGCCACGGGTAAAAAAAAGCCAAAGGAAATAAGAAGACGTGGTAAAGAGGCCGAAGTGTTTTGTCGGTTTATTTTTTGTGTTGATTTTGTAGGTCAGGTTAGGTCAGTTGCCTTGGTTCGAATTTCATCACGCAGGCAAAGGAAGTTTCATCAGGAAACATTTTATTTATTAATGTCACTTTCTTTGTCTTGGCTTTTTATGCATTCGGTTTTTTTCTCCGCGGCTTTGGTTTCCTTCGGCTTTTTTTTTTTTCTCCGCAGCTTTGATTTCCTATACGTATACTTCAGTAAACGTCGTTTTTAACAGCGTGAGGATAGCCACACACCGCATCGAACATAACACTTTACGACAAAACGTTTTACGTCACAGTTGGTTAATTTTGATAACCCACACTTTTTTGATAACCCACACTTTTTTGATAACTCACACTTTTTCGATAATCTAACACTTTTATGGGTTCCACACTACCCCTGATCCTCATATTAAACTAAGCAACACAAGTTCAGAATGCAAAACCCAATGCACCCAATGCACCCAATGTACCCAATGCAAAACTAGCGTAAATGAAGCATTTGCGACTGGCGACATTTTTCACCGTAACAACGCGGGAAAAAAATGTCGCAAGCTAAGCCTAAAGCCCTAACCAGACTGGCTGCTCGCGGCTGCCTGGAGTCGCAGTATGGTGTAAAAAAGACTTCATTATTGGTCCTTAATGCAACACCAACCATACGATTGCGGCAATTTTGACCTTGTAGGCACGTATAGTCTCGCATTGCTTCGCACGAATTTTCTTCTGTCTGGAGAGGCCTTAACTCAACCTTTTGTCCCGACGATACGAAAACTAAAACTTTTAGGCTACTGACACTTTGAAATACACCTAAAAACCTACGAGACTCGAGCGAATAGCGCATTTTATACTCTCATCTTATTTAAACTATTAAAGTAGAAATAAGCAAAGTTTTACCTTAAAACACAAACATCGGTAACGGAACGTCTCTCCCCTTCGCTCTGACTTCGTACACAGGAAGATTCCAACCCGGAAGTTTCCGTAAAAGAATTTACACAAGTCGCATCAAAAAAAATCTTTTATGATTCACAAATAAAATTTACAAACAACAATTTTTAAAAACTCAAATAAGTCGGTAAGTTAGCTTGACGTCACACCTTACCATTAAAAGACATATCCGTTACTACTCGGCAGCTACCTCCGATAATAGATCATTTGCTCGAAACGGCACAGTCCGATTCTCGGGGAATAGGGCAGAATCACACCCGTGCTTCGTACTCGTGAGGTCCCCCCTCCCACACCCCTTCGAATTGAACAATTATTGAACAATTAATTGTTCTCGCAAAAGAACAATTATCGACAGTAACTGCCAAGTAGTCACCGATATCTATTATTTAAATGGGGCGGCGGCACACTGCCTCAAGCATGTCGTCAGACGCTTTCAGGCGTTATTCCCTTGTCTGGTGAAGGTGCATCGTCTTACCACAAAACATTCTCAAATAACTCAATCTGCGCAGGCGCAGCGGAGCACTGAAAGTTGTAACTCAGCACAGCTACTTTTTTGGAGTGTCGTATGCAGTTGACAAAAGCTACGTCGTGAGCAAAAGCAGTGGACGCCCGATAGGACAAAACGTCTTAAGGCGTTTTTGCGTTAGACATAATGTTCGATGCAGTGTGTCGCCGGCCTGATAATTCTTTTATTTACAAACCCATGTGGGTATTAGCTTTTCTGTTGGCTCGGTTTTGCAACATATTACGTCAAACGTATGAAAAATGTATTTTTCCCCTCGTGAGAAACGATTTTGCTACTTCACTCTTAACTTACGCAAATGTTGCGAAAGCTATTTCGCGAAGGATGAACGAAATAACGAGAGGGTATGTCCTTTTAATTAGGCACAAATTTCTTTCGAAAGAGCAGTATGCTTCTGATTTACAATTTTCTTGACCATTCTCGTGAAAAAACGGCACTCTGGGTGTGGGGCCGCATGAGATTGGATCACGGGTTTTAAACAACACCCCTACTCCCCCCCTCCCCCCGGTCACTAAATTCACTGAATTTGTCGTTTGTACTAATCTATCATTTAATAAACCAATTTAAAAAACTTAACAGTTAAAAAATATTTGTTGAATGATTGGAGAGGTACTGTTTAATTGATCGTAATTAGGAATTCCAGTACCAAAGTTGAATTGCAAGTATACGCCAGTTTTTTCGTAGTAAGGACATTTATTTTTCAAATATATCCTATTTTTTCCTGTATCCGCGCGAACCCTGATTAACACTTAAAATCATTTATATGTTTCATTTGAAAGTGGTGTGATCCTGATTCGAATCAGGGTAATGTACCAGCCTGGGCCAGTCACTCGTCGTCCCCCTACTCCCCCGACCTCCCCCCCCCCCCCCCCCCACAAATTCGCTGCCAGGCAGAAGTTAAAAACGGAGCACAGCCAGTAGTTTGGTTGGCGGACATTTTTTCTCCGGCTTTTCCCCCTCCATCAGAAACGACAGAGGCCGAACCCCCGAACCCCCTCCCGAACATTTTCTCCCTGGGAAATAAACATAGCCTATGTTAACAAAAAAAAAAAAAGTATAATTTTTATTTAAAATTACGTTTCACTTTATTTATTTGACTGTGTGGTAGGACAGCACGCAATACCGTAGCTGAGAATTCTGGGGCGCCCCTGCAAGAAAAAATCTGGGGCCCCCTACGTAATTGTGGAGTGAATTCAGAAATTTTCCGTACGGTATCGGTACCAGCAATTTGTTGTAGGCAAAAATTATTTAAACATTTTTGCTCGGCATTTTTAGTTTTGTTTTTTTTGCCGTGGGAGAGAAGGGAAAGGTAAAGGTAATTTTTTTTTTGCTTAGCCTTGCAATACTTTAAATTTGAGATGCTCCTACACATTTTAAATCACAGGAATAATGCATGAATTGGAAATTAATTGCAAATTTCATGAAATACAAAAAAAAAATCAGAGGAACTCCACAACTGCACGGTTTAGTTAGACGACCACCCATGTGTAGCGTTTCGACAGAAATGAGAAACCTCCATTAGGTCGAAATTGTCTGACACGATTGGCTCAAATGTTGTTAATCATTATTTCAACTCTAACAATAGTTTTAAGTTGTTATTTCTTTTCATGGTGCTACCTGTGGTTCGTAGGAACTAGGGACATGAACTGTTATTATTATTTTTTTTTTTAGATATGCTGGCCAGTTCATGAACACATTTTGCGATGACTTGTAAGAGGAATCAGCTGGCGCTGCAGTCAGCTTGGCTGGCCGGCATAACAGAGTCAATCGCTTTATTTTATTGAAGAGAACGGGGGTGGGCCATTTTATTTTTAATGCATACTACTATAAATTACTGATGGCAAGTGAATGAATACACACAGGTTTTGAGTTGGCCAAACTGTCTATTTGGTTCGAGCTAACAGATTGTGTGCCTAATCCTTTGTAAAATTCGGTAATAAAAGGGAAGTTTTTCTTCTGCAAGGTCGGAAATCTGGAGCCCTCTTTTGGCCGCCCCCCCCCCCCCACCCCCGCCTTGCGGGGGCTACACCTACAGCTCTGACGGCACGTACGTTGAGTGCACCAGCAAATTTCGTATGATCGAGGGCACGCTCAGAATGAACCCTATATCGAGTTCAGATCTGGCAGTACGCGTTCTAAAGCCTGCCCAATCAGAACTGCCGGAAACTCACTGCCTGAATACACGTAAGAATGAAAACTGAAAAATAATTGAGTGAAAACTACTAAATATATGAGTGTGCGCGTCGAATTTTTTGTGTTTAATTTTTTTTTTCATTAAAACGTGCAACAAATATTTTTGGACTAAGCAGTTGAAAGAAAAAATCGCAATGGAATTTCGCGTATGAACAATGCAACAATAAAAACATTAACTTTTATGAAAATATAAGCGTAAGAACACAAATCATAAACTTACTGATCACTATTATAAAAAAAACACTCAAAGCACGCACTCAAAACATTAAAAAATAGACTCAAAACTAATATTAAAAAAAATGGTGGACAAATTGTCAGGGGACGAACTTTGCGACGAATGTCCTGGTATCGGCTAGCTACGTTGCATAAATGCAGTTGGCTCACTTACGACTAACTACTCGTCGCCTTACATTGACAGAAAAATCGACAATTTTATTTTAATGTGTAAATGTTTGTTTAATGCGTAAAATCTTCTGTTCAACTGACCTCACTTTGTCTTATCGCGTTTACAGGCGTCAAATAAGACTCGTTTCGTCAGTGATATTTTCCGTTAGTTGATTAAGTAACTTGTTTTAAAATTACTTGTCCTCACGATGGGGATAATTTTGGGCTCAAAGACAGCATTTTTTTCTTTAACAAATTAAAAAAAATGTCTCAGTATCAATAATTGCTTCTTTGTTGCAAATTTTCGTACAATAATCCTTTTGTTTTTTTTTGTTTTTTAAAACACTCGCTAAAACTGCCACGTCATCAAATCAAATGGCTGGCTTCGGTAGTAGTCATATGGCTGGGTGACTCATCGTGAAAAAATGTTGGTTAGTTAGGAAGGTACAATGTTGCTCGAAAGATGTGAACATTTCGTTGCAATTCAAATCAACAACAAATCAAATAAAAAAAAAAACAATACCAGCGTTGGCGCGGAAAATCTCACAAGCTTGAAATATTACACTAACAAACCCGTCGTAGCAGTCGGGTGCTGCAGCCAAGTGTA
>JAHWFP010005120.1:0-10204 GCA_023313725.1 Lithobius niger | reverse complement strand
AAATAAATGGGCTGTTTGACGTGGATTTGTTGCAACGATGCCCACAGGCCTACACTTGAAATCTTGCACATCTTGGTTTGTTGGGCACATCCTACCTCCCTCTCCCCCAAGCTAGAGGGACTGGGGAGCGCCATAGCTTCCCCAGTCAATACCTACCTTGAGTCCACCTACCTTGAGTCAAGACGACTCCACTGCCTACACAGCGGGCAGAGGAAACTTTATTATAATATGATATGATATGATATGATATGATATGATATGATATGATATGATATACAATTCACCGCAAGAGTGGTAGAAGGTCCGAAGGTCGATGAGCCACTTACTGGTCCTAAAAAATATTAGTAAAAACATATGACTGGTTGGTCACAATCGTACGCTTAAGAAATTTAGCCAGGTCTGAATACTCAAGGCGTCTCATAAAAGAATTTAAATTTAGGGCACCTCTTCAGCTGGAAGAGCGTTCCAGATGGAGACAGTCCGAAATAAGAAAAAGTTTTGCCGACTGTCAAGTCAGGAAGCTGGAAAGGAAAGCCAAATCGGCTCGAGAAGGGTTTTAAATAAATACAGATGCAAACCTGTTTACTTTGCCTTTTGGACTTACATCTCAGATTGCTTGAGCGGGGTCATGGGTTCAATGCCCCACTCAGGCAGTCTTCCAAATGGCAACGTAAATAGGTTTTCATCCGTATTTACTTAAGGCTCTTACACAGTATGTCTCAGAAGTCCTGAACCAGGCAGGCGTATATGCCTTTACTACACCCAGGTATAGGCCTTTACTACACCCAGAGGAAAGCACTGGGTTCGAGTCCCGGGTTTGAGTCCAAGACCCTGGAATCAGTATTGTGGAAGACATTTGCTACTCCCATTAGGTGCATATTTTGCTCGTATAGTTTGCTGATTTGTACACCTTAGGCCTAATATGATATAGGCGTACATCTTATATAGGCCTACAATAGGCCTATACCATTAGGCCTACCTGGTTCAGGACTTCTGAGACATACTGTATACCATTATGATGTTAAATTTCAGTCTACAAAATTCGAGCGTATCGGGGCAAGACTTACACGTAGTTTTTTCCCATAGCTTAAATTTTCTGAATCCTGGGTAAGCCTTTGTGAATCGCCTATGCACGAGCTCAAGTAAGTCAATGTCACGAATTAAATATGGGGACGAGACTGGAATGGCAAACTCCAGCAGGGGGTCGAACAAAAATAAAAATGTGGAGGGTCCGTGTTCGTCTCTTTCGTCTGTTTGTCTGCCGAGGTATTTTCGAATACTACTGGCTTACAGGAGTCATCATGAAAATAACAGGACAGATTGAATAGGTCGATGTAACACAGATCCCGTGTAAGTCCTTCGCAGAATAAAATAAATGCGACAAGGAAAATATTGCTTCTGTCGACAGATTTGACAGCTGGTAAATATAGGAATAAACGTTCTGACAACGAAAACGTGCAACAAATAATAATTTATCTGGCGATTCAGTCTTGCAGTGTGAATAAAACTAATTTACCAATTCATTCTGTGGAAGTGTCACTACGGAGAGCATCGACAATAAATCAAATACCCAGTTAATTCACATCAGATAGTAATTCAAATCGCCGAATGTTAGGTACGATATTTTCCGTACAAAAGCATGTTTGCTGTTAGCTCGCTGCAAAATGAATAAATGAATAAATAAATAAATAAATAAATAAGACGTGACGTCTTTCGTAGTAAAAAATGAATAATACAGTTCGCCTGGCGGTTTGGCCGTCATCGTGGTTGAGCGGTGAGAGAGCGCAGCCTGGCTGCTAGATGTTTGCGTATCTGGTCACACACCTGGAAGTGGAAAGGGGACCTTGGCAAAGCCCCTGCCACGACTCCTGGCCAGGTAACGCGAGGCTACCAAGCTCCTTCAGCAGCTATGGGAACATATTCTGGCCAATTCTGGACTATCTTTCGGCCCCTACGATGATCGGAGGTTTCCCTGTTCAAATCCCCGGGTTTGCCCCTTCCTTTACCAGCTAGTCCTTCTTTAAAAAAAAAAAACCTTGTAATTTTAAAAATTGAGTCGGTTCAGCCACACAAGCATTGAATTGCTTCGGTTGACTTAAGGCTCAAAGAAATTAATTTGAAAAAAAAATAATATGTGGGTTAATGCGCTATTTTTTACACTTTACACTATTATTTACGCGATAAATGCTTAGAAAAGGCTATAAGTAGCTTCATTAAAATATCCTTAAAAGTCAGTGAAACGATAAAAAAACCCAAGCCAACTTAAGCCTACTTAAGCCAACATTATGGTACACACATAAAAAAAAACTAAGCGTCTACTAAAATTAGTTTTAGTACCCTAACTTAGACACTTTTTTAAATTGTCTCACTGATTTCAAGGGTTTGAACTTTTTGGCTATAACCTTGCGGCTGCTCTTTAGCTGCAGATATTTATTATTTTTTGCTGTAGTTTTGGTTAGAATCGAGGCAACCAAGCACGTCGAATTTTCGTATAGTGAACGAGTTGTTTTAATCGCAATCCGTTCAGAGTTTGCACCTCACCCATCTTCGAAACAGCTTTTTCACAAACGGGCTACTTAACAAATAAAATTTCGTACGGCAGCTATGTTGTTGTACCTTACTGAAGTAATATCTGTATATCCGCCATACATTTTTCAGTTTACCCTACCGTTTTCTACGATTTCAGCCTATTACTGATCCAAAGTGAAAAAAAAAATGTACTAGTATTTGAAGTCACGGTAACATCCTTACGCGCTCTAAAAATGTGCACCACAGGAAACATGTTAATCGCGTTACTTTTCTCTGGCGACTACCGTAAATAATACAGTTCATCAACAGCCTATTCGACGCACAACGGGTCTGTGCTGTGACGCATTTATCACGTGACTGGACTAGTCCAATCACACGGAATAACTGCCGCTGTTCTCTTTCGTCAGTGGCAACTCCTTAGAGCCCTTCCCAGACAGAAAAAAACTACGTGCGAAGCGATGCGTTACTACGCGGCTACAAGGTCAAAATTGCTGCAATGAAGTAGTGAATATGAATATGGTGTTTAGTGACCGATTTTGACGTCTTTGGTAAACCATCCTGCAACGCCACACAGCCACGAGCATCCAGTCTGGTCAGGGCTTTAGGGCTTTCCATACTGGCTGCTAGCGGCTGCTTTGCGACGCAGAATGGTGTACCAAAGACGTCAAAATCGTTCCATCAACGCCACACATACTATTTGAGCGCTCCAATATTGAACTTGTAGGCACGCTGTAACGCGTCACTTCGCGCGAACATTCTGTCTGGTTAGGGCTTTAGACGTCAAGGCACAGAGCCGTCGCGCGTCTTTTAGCAGAGTTGCAACCAGAACTGGCAAAAACACAAATACTGGCTTAATAAACGACTCTTCATATTTATGTAAATACTTCTAAATACTGATGTCTAAATATTGGTGGTATAAATTCTTTTAAATATTGGTTCGAATACTCAACGCCCGTAGACGAGATAAAAATGACTGATAACCGTAAACTTTTTTCCGCACTTTAACAGAAAACGTCCTCCAGGATTCATTTTTCTGTCATCAGGGCACACCACACGTCTAAATTCAGATCAAAAGCTATCAGTTAATCTTCGCCACGCTCAGACCGTTGAAACCATAAAGAAAAAACAAATACAGATACAAACCTGTTTGCGTTGCCTTTTGAACTTAAATGCCAGACTGCCTGAGCGGGGAATCGAACCCACGACCTTTGAAATCAAAGGCCGAGGTCATACCACTGAGCCATACTGACACAGCCTACTGACAAGGCGTACTCCGTTGTACGATTTTCCTCTCAGGCAGTCTGACATATTAGTCCAAAGGCAACGTAAATAAGTTTATATCTGAATTTATTTAATTCTTGTTGGGCCTTTGGCTCTCCGTCTTTAATAAGGAAAAAATGTGATCAGTGAGGGTTGCTTTTGAATTTAGATAAAAATAAAGCTACCCGAAGCGGAAAATTGCGTAAAATGCTGCATAATGCTGTATTAAAAGTTGTGTTTACAGCGGGATGTCGAAAAAAGGCGAACAATTCACATTCAAAGCGATTTCTGCCTTTGAATTCAGAATGGCGTAACGTCTGTGTTCCATCCCTCTGCTTCCCTCAGACGTTGTTAATTTTTTTATTACACCTTTTCATTTTTTCTGGCGTCATGATAAGCACGCAAGTGCCTTTCATCTACGCATGACAGAGCTAAGCACGTCAGACGTAGACGTGCCAGCGCGCCAGCGATATGAGGGATAAGTTCCAGTACTATGAAAAATAAATCTCGTGATCCCAATTCAATAGCGACGGATTGAGTAACGGTTCACTGAACTTACAGTAGGTACTCCAGTTGGTGCGTCTTTTCGTTGGAAAGCAACTTTTATCGAACTTATCCTTTAACATCACTTAATTATCCCTTGAGATAAAACAAGGGTGTCGGCAAGAACTGACGTCAACAAGCATCGTAATTTTTATCAATTTTGAGTGTTTTTTGCAAAATCGAACCCATTTGCTTTTATAACCGGAAATTGTTTTATCCCATACGCTAGACGATTACCATTTTGCGCAATCTCCTCCCCGATCTTGATTCTGATTTTATCAATTTATCAATATTAAAAGACGCTGATATTAAAGAAACGACGGAATTTCTGACGTCATCTGATGTCGACATTATTGTTTGTTTATTTAGTCTAAGAAACGGTGGAATAGTCTAATTACAACTCTGCTGAGAAGATAAAGAGCTTTGTTTTCGAAATTGCGTTCTTAATAATGCCTGTGGAAAGGTTATTATTATTATTTTTTGTTGTTGTTTGCAACTCAAGTGTAAGGTAACTTGCTGCAACATCGACTAAGAAATTGGGGAGCTTTTTCAAGTGAGATGAGTTTCAGTTTATGCTCGATAGCTTACTCCACGTGAAGTTCTGCTACAATTAGGCTTTATCGTATATTGTGAAGTTAACTAGATATCGTCATTTTTACCTCTTCCAAGGTTACACGGTGCCCTGGCGGTGGTTGCGGCTACTAACATGTCTGCCAACGCGTGGCTTTCGAAGCAGCGTGAAGGCAAAGCATTATCAGAGGTATTAGTACGCGCAACTATCGCCAGGTTCCCGCGTAGGCTTAGATGTGGTACAGTGCGGTATCTATAGTTAACTTTCTAATCAAAGGCTTCATTTTTCAATCAAAGTTACCTTCTCTTCAGTCAATCCCTTATTAAAATAAGCGGCTGCAGTGACTATCTAGTCGTTACCGGTCTTCTGTACACTTCTGCCAATTTCGAAAATGCTGAAGCGCACACACCTCTATCACACACTGCAACAGCGCTCTCCATTATACAGGGTGTATCACGAAACCCGTTACAGTGCCATAACTCGAGAAGTAATGAAGATAGCTTAATGCAGGAAAAAATTGACTGATAAATTCGCATGTGGACAATCCAACGCCAATCTGTTCAACTTTGTGGGGGTGCCCCAAGGGCGGTTTCAGGGGGGCAAAGGGGCTTTTCTAATAAATTTCAAATGGGAAGGAGAGGGGGGGGGATCCAGTGATACATCATTTAAAAGGTCTTGTCAAACCAAGCAACTTCTGAAGGAAATGTTTTTTGATATTGTCAACCAGTGAAACAAAAAACAAAAAAGGCAACAATGGAGTGAAAAATCTTTTTAAATCATTCAATGGGATGCAAGTTTTAGCCGAATTCTCGCGTAACTTATTGTGCAGATTTCAGAGCATCAAAATGAAAATATTACATAAAGAGTGTTGATGAGTTTGCCGTCCCTCCCTCCCCCCCCCCCCCTCACCTTCTGGGGAGAGGAGAGACGGACGTTTGTTCGACCCAAAAGAAATAAAATAAAAAAACGGGTACCACTATGGCCAAGCTACATTTTCTGCAGACACAATTAAAGGTTTTAGTACACGTGTAACATGAAATCTGTGACACTGACGAAGATGTCGTAATTCATATGTCTTTTTTATAACATAGGCTTTATTATTATTATTATTATTTTTATGTACAACCTGTAGGTAGAGAGGGGCAATACTAGTCGAATTCAACTCGGTCCAAATCATTTTAAAAGGTCTGTGGAGGGTTCAAATAATGACCCAGTAAAGCTGACTGTTGAGACACGGCGTCAGGCAACATACTCGCCCCTCCCCCCTAGTTTTGCGGTGTTTATCCAATTTCCGTTTTTTTTTTTTTTAAGACTAACTGTGTGATGCACTTTATTTAACATAAGCAATAGGGAGTAATCTGTAGTGTACGTTGCCACGTGAGTTTTTAAAAACGCCCCTTTGCCCGATTGTGGGGAACGTACGAAGTTTTATGGCAGTGCAACAGGTTTCCTCGTATTCTTAACCATTCCTGCAAAGAATGAAGCTTTCCATAGCGTTCCTTGTTTTTTTGTTTTTTTTTTACCCACGACGGATCTTAAAACAACCTGGTTGGTCTCTCCCCTACCCTCGGTGGGGGAGGGAGGAGGGTCAGAAAAGTCATCAACACTCGTCACGTAACTTTTTATTTTGAAGATCTTAAATCTGCATAATAAATTACGCGAGAATTAAGTTAAAACTTGCATCTAATTGAATGGTGTAAAAAGATTTTTCACTCAATTGTTGCCTTTTTTGTTTGCCTGACCCCCTTCACTGGTTGACAATATTTAAAAACCTTTCCTTCAGAAGTTTCTTGGTTTGACAAGAACTTTTAAATGACGTATCACTCGACCCCCCCCCCCTCCCATTTGAAATTTTGGAGGGGTCCCCTTTCCCCCCCCCCCCGAAACCCCCCTTGGGACGCCCCCATAAAGTTGAACAGATTGGCGTTGGATTGTCCACATGCGTATTTGTCTGTCAATTTTTTACTGCATTAAGCTATCTTCATTACTTCTCGAGTTATGGCATTGTAACGGGTTTCGTGATACACCCTGTATAATCTAAATGTAGTAACCATCACACTTTCTGGTTTAAAATGTGTTGGCTTTTAATCCTAGTTTTAGATTTTAGGCGCAATTGTCAGCTTTTAGGGATAATTTTTACCTGCCATTTTAATTTCTTAAGTTGCAGCTAACGGAGAGTTAGTTCAAGAAAACGCTTACTCGTTTATGCAACACGGATCAGCGATTTGACGTCTCCGTCGCAATACGTTATTTAAGGCCTAATTTTCAACTTTTAGTTCTAATTTTTTTTACCTGCCGTTTTAATTTCATAAGTAGCAGCTAACCGGGAAAATTTGGTCGAGAGTAGGCCTATTCATCCATGAAACACAGCATCGAGATTATTTTAAATGAAGATGTGTGTCGTTAATGAAATCCTTTTGTTTTTACGGTTAGGCCTACGTGTTTTCCTGTAGTGCTTAAATGCGCCAATCAAATGTAGCAGCTGGTCGTCGCCTACAACCGGCAGATTGGTGGCTAGCTGTGAACTGTAAACTTAGAAGTTGGTAAGCGTTGTTCATAACATGTTAAACAAAATTATTCACTAAAGAGAAAAAAAAAACTTTGTGTGCATAATTACGAACAAAAACGTCAAGTGTGCCGTAAAAAAAGGGTTATATGATTGAAGTTTGACTTTACTTGTTAAAATGTATGCGGATAAAAATTTATGATTTTTTAATTTAAATAATCAAATGTAGATCTGAATAAAATTGCAATGTTTAAAATTGCGAATTAAAAATATTCAAGAAGCACAACAGCACTTAAACAGATGCAAATTTCTCAATTGTTCATTTGATTATTTAAATTAGCCCATAACCGCCTGAAAAAACTTTCAGACCCTTTTTTTGGGTCGGTTCTCGGATTCGAACCGGCATTCTCTTGGTTTGGAGCCGACGACGCTGACCACAGGGCTGTGACTGCCCGCTTTGCTCGGGGTCCCCGGGGACCCCTCACAAAGCTCGCGCAGGGACTTAGTTTTTCGCTGTTATACGTTGAAGGCGTACGTTCCTATCTAGGCGGTTATGGGTTAAAAATCATAAATTTTATCCGTGTTATTTTTAACAAGCAAAGTAAAACTTCAATCGTGTAACCCTTTTTACGACACTCTTGATGTTTTTGTTTGTAATGTTGGGCTATTCTTTTCTTCCAGGAGTTGCGTGCACAGAAATAATCTGAGCTAATCTGCACTAACAGTTGGGTCTGCGCAAATAGTCCAGTTGCCAAATGCTGATTTTTGGCCTAACCTAAAAAAAACTGTCTGCACAAAATGTTTTTGCGCAGAGATGTTCTACAATATGTCCGTACTCCAAAACATAATGATGCCACCTTTAGCAGAATTCAAGATGGCGTCCAAAATGGCGACACCAAAACTGTTTTTTTTTTTGGCTTCTAGCGTCTAAACCGTTCATCCGATTGAAAATTAACCGTATACCAATTATGTTTAGAATAAGGTTTCCTTCAAAAACGGATCTATTCATATTTTTGGTAAAATTAATCTTCTTGTCGAAATTCGTTATTTAAATTATTTTAGGCCGTTAACGCTTGTTCATATATAATTCCTGATTTTATATAGCTGCAGTACCCGTTCTAATTCCGATAAATGGACGTGATTAGGCGTGAATGGCGTTGGCATTGGGGAAAGTTGTAGATGTATATTTTCAGAAAGGGTAATTAAAGCAATTTATATTAATTAGGAGCTAAACTACGGCAGTTTAAATATGTTCTAGCACTGTCCTTTTCGCTCCACAAGTTCCATCTTTAAACAGCTGCAGTACCCGTTCTAAATCGAATAAATGGACGTGATTAGGCTTAGATGAAAGCTGAAGATATAAAATTTCAAACAAGAGTAATTAAAGCGATTTATATTAATTAGGAGCTAAGCTACGGTAGTTTACCTACGTTGTAACGTTGTGCTTTCGTCCTATTTTACCACAAGTTCCATTTTTAAACTGCTGCACCACCCGTTCGACGTGATTAGGCTGAGACAAGGGTAATTAAAATGATTTATATCTATTAGGAGCTAAGCTACGATAGTTTTTCTACAGTGTAACGCTGTGCATTTTGTGCTATTTTACCACAAGTTCCATCTTTAAACTGCCGTAGCTTAGCTTCTAATTAATATAAATCGTTTTAATTGCTCTTGTTGGAAAATATACATCTTCAGCTTTCATCTAAGCCTAATCATGTCCTTTTATCTGAATTAGAAAAAGTGATGCAGCAGTTTAAAGATGGAACATGTGGTAAAATAAAGCAAAAAGCACAGTGCCACAACGAGGTAAACTGCCGTAGCTTAACTCTTAACTAATATAAATCGCTGTAATTGCCCTTGTTGGAAAATATATATCTTCATCTTTCATCTAAGGCTAATCACGTTCATTTATCCGGTTTATAACGGGTACTGCAGTTGTTTAAAGATGGAACTTGTGGTAAATTAGAACGAAAAGCACAGTGCAACAACGCAGGGAAACTGCCGAAGCTTAGTTCCTAATTAATATAAATCGTTTTAATTACCCTTGTTGGAAAATATATGCTTTCATCTTTCATCTAAGCTTAATCACGCCCATTTATCCGAATTAGAACGGGTACTGCAGCTGTTTAAAGTCAGGAATTGTATATGTAACATGCGTTACCAGCCTAATATAACTTAAATAACGAATTTCGACAAGAAGGATTAATTTTACCAAAAATATGAGTAGATCCCTTTTTGAAGGAAATTTTATTCTAAAAAGAATTGATAACTAGTTACATTTCAATCGGATGGACGGTTTAGACGCTAGAAGCAAAAAAACCGTTTTTCGTAGTCATTTTTGGACGCCATCTTGAATTCCCCAAGGGTGCCAAGGTGGCTGTTTTGGAGTACGGACATATTGTATAACATCTCTGCGCAAAAATATTTTGTGCAGACTATAATTTTGGGTTTTCATGCCAGCTGCCAGATTCTAATAAATTCAGTAAATAAAAATTTAGAATGACAGATTACATCCATCGAGTGAATTCTTGTCTTGACAGAAAGCTCGACCTTTAAAGTGGCACTATCACCGATTGAAAAGCGCACGAAAATACCTTGGCGCCATCTAGCGACGATGATACAGCTTGCGCCAAGGTACACGAGCACTTACCTAAATTTCACTAATAATTAAGGAGTCTCGTGGCTTGTTAGCGTCGTTTGGCGTTGTGCATTCCTTCAGTTGATGCAAGAAAGCGTTAGGTAGTACTATACAGGGTGTTCGGAAATTGGTGTCAAATATTTTGAGGGTCCGCTGT
>JAHWFP010005118.1:0-22263 GCA_023313725.1 Lithobius niger | reverse complement strand
CCACATAAAAAGGTGAGAAATCAAGCGTGCTCTTTCTCTTCTGCTGGGATTATATTATCGTGATACGCGACCTTTTTTTGAGAGAGGGGGGGGGGTGAGCGATTGGTGTCAGGACGGTCGACTGTCCCATAGGCCGAAGCTTCTGGGTTCCTTTCTAGCTTCATCCCACCCTTGTGCAATAATAGAAGAAGGGCCTCGGAAAAGCCATCGTGCTTATATCGATTGTAGCCCTGTCTGTCCCGAGATAACGATAACAGCTGTGAAGGACGTTAATTCGACAATTTTCCGTTTTTTTAAAGCCAACGAGTGCAACTTTTATTCAAAACTAGCGACACAATATGGGACAGCAATAAAGCCAATGCAGTATTATGCATACAGGTATAATAACTGAAGCAATAAAGAGTAAATATTAACAACACTGACAGAACTGACAGTTATTTATCCAATTAGTTTCCCATTTTCATTACTGAATAAAGTTTTAGGCTACTAAGCCAATTTCAAGTGCAGCAGGAATAGGAATCGGTTTCTTGTTATAAATAGACGCCGCCATGCCACGAGCATCATACTTCGTGCCTCAAGCCATGGTAGCTAGCTATAGTGCCATCGTCATGGTGCCCTCGTCCCTATCATTGCCATGGTTACTAGGTACAGACAACTCTGTTAAAGGGCAAATTACACTAGGGCATTTTCTAACTCTCGTAAATACAAAAAAAAAAGAACAATTCATCAGTTGCAGACATGAATTAATTGCTGTATGTAACCTATATTAATTGTACTTTTTGTATTAACGAGAGTTAGCTATAGACAATAAAAAGAAAGAATCGAGTTAAAATCGGTTGGAAACATGATTTTATACAGTAAAAGGAAAGAAATGTGACTTACCGGTTCAAGAACCATTTCTTAAACGAGATGGTGTTGTTATCGCGAGGAGGGGGGAGGGCGTCCTAACTGTGCAACTTACATAATTGCTCCATTTTTTGGATGTTACATTTAAAAAAAAAATCCAATGGGTGTTCCTTTTAGGGAAAAAATACGCATAAAAGTTAAATCAGATAACACATATTGCTAACAACGGCATCTAGAAAGTGGCTAGAAATGGAAAATAAATAGATTACAAACAAAAAACTCAGGTGTGCCGTAAAAAGGGGTTATATGATTAAATTTTCACTTGTTAAAATATACACGGATAAAAATTGATAATTTACAATTGAAAAAATCAAATGTACAATTGAGAAAATTGCATCTGTTTAAGAGCTGCTGTTGTGCTTTACGATTCAAATATATGAATCGTAAAGCACAACAGCACTTAAACAGATGCAATTTTCTCAATTGTACATTTGATTATTTCAATTGAAAATTATCAATTTTTATCCGTGTACATTTTAACAAGTGAAAATTCAATCATATAACCCCTTTTTTACGGCACACCTGACGTTTTTGTTTGTAATCCGTGTACCTTTTTTTTACGGCTATGGCGTCGCGCAATAAAGGTTTATGCATCCTGTTGATTGTTGCTGGCCACTTTGAAACAATTCAAGTCAGCTTTGAAAGCCTGCATCTGCGAAATAAATACGCAATTCTATCGTTTTTCGCTGCCAATATTTTCGAGGCCGTAACAACGCAGCTTAATTTGGTTTAAAAATATATGCGTTTAGCTGAAACACTAATTCTTTCGAACATATTTATTACGGAGCCATGGCCCGAAGCCGTACGCCCCAACTACACTGTGTATACAACACGCACTGCTACTCTACACACACACTGAGCCACACCACAGCACACTACACCGCACTACATCGCATCACACCATTGGTGCACTACATTTCAATTCTATTGCGGCATCTGCTGAGCAACTGCAACCCGCCGACCTTCTGTCTCCCATAAAGGGAAAGTTCCTGTGGGCCCCAACTCCACTTCGCCACTGATGCACTGGCTTCGTTTTCTGCTGCGTACAAGATACACACCTGCCTTCTCTCTCCCATGTAGGGAAAGTTCCAGCGGGCTCCGAACTCTACACTCATTCACCATCACTGCACATTTTGGACTGCACATTTCGAATCAAAACTTCACCGGATCAGGGAGAAAGCCCTCAACACACTAGACGCCTAACTGCCTACACACTGATCTTAGAAGCTAAACAAAACTTAGCAATTACACGCAACTTAACATATGGATGCTTGCCACTTGTGAGTGACAGCAGATCCCGAACCGTGGGCAAATCACGCACCCAGGGCGCCAACAACACACGCATCCTATCATATTTTCTGCAGTGGAAGAGAATGTGGGCTGGTGTCTCGTCCTCGCGGCACACTTGACACGTTGGTGTGCTAACCGAGCCGAACTTGAATTGATGCGCACGCAGTAAGGTGTGCCCAACGCGCAGCCTGGACAGTACTTTGGCTTCACAGAAAGCTATTTTGTCCATCTTGGACTACACAGCACACGTTGGGTGTATCATATAAAGAGCCCTAGCCGCATCAGATGCCTCCCATTCTTTTTGCCACTCAGCAAGCGCCCATTGCCTAACAATGGGTTGCCGCATCCGCGCGGAAAGCACCGGAGTAACAAGCGGGCAAGTTTCGGCTGTCGCCTCATGGGCCAGTTCATCAGCTAGGACATTGCCCGGATTACCGCAGTGTCCCTTCATCCACCTGAGCGCAATACTGCTGTTCTGAGGCGCCATACAGAGTTTCCACAATATCGTATACACCAATGGGTCACATACCTCAAGATTCTCACATGACACTTGTAAAAGCCTACAAGCAGCCATCGAATCCGTGTAGAGCGCAAACGATGGCAGCTCTAATGCAAGTGCAACATCAAGAGCCATAGAGACAGCCAGCAGCTCACAAAGGCAGCTCGACGTTACAGCAGTCACCCTGCGCCGAACAACTATCTTGAGCGATGGGATCGCCACACCCAGTCCTCCTGTCCCATCACTCGCACGAAAGGAGGCATAACAGTAAATGGCACATCCAGAGCCATTCGGTCCGAAAACTTTAGCTACCTCAGGACACCAACTCCAGGGACTGAGTAACCGTGCGTTAGCAACCGGTATGGCACTGTTCGATACCTGTCGCAGTAACGACACTCCCGCACCCGCCTCACCAAGTATACTCCTAGCTTTCTCACTTAGCTTCCCATAATCGTCTAGTATTCTGCCTACTGAATCGTTCTGGCCACGACTCAGGTTGCGCAGACAGAGCGCCACGAGTAGCTCCTTCGCCCGATACGCAAGGGGCGGCTCACCGCACTCTACCCACAGAGCTTGAACGGGGATTGAGGCAATGCAGCCCGAAACAGCCCGCAAAGACTCATTGACTGCAACTTGCAATATCTTCAGATGCTTCTTGGACAAAGCCACAAATGGCAGGTGATAATCCATCACCGATTGTATAAAAGTACGATATGCTGCCAAAAGAGCTCCTCTCGTGACGTGTTTGTCACTACACAGAGTACATAACACTGCTGTCCGAGCCAGGAACTTGTCGCGCACTCGTGCTACATTACGGGACAAGTCAAGAGTCGCTTCCAGTACAACACCCAGATATTTCACATGTGACGTCGGGCCAACAACCTGATCACCCACCCGCAGCCGTACACTATTCAGAGCAACTTTGGTGTACTTCGTAAACACTACAACTTCGGTCTTCGCAGGAGCTAGAAGCAGTCCACGTCTACCAAGTAACCGCTGTACACTATCAAGAGTCTCCTGCGCCCGTTCCGTCAGCAGCTCCAAAACGTCTCCAACAAACCACACTGCCACATCATCTGCATAGCAGACAATGTTTGCAGAAAGCCCTACTTCAATCAGAACTTCGTTGATTGCAACCGCAAAGAGCGTCGGACTCAAGCAACTCCCTCTGCTGGTAGTTGCTTCAGCCAACCAATTGCCATTTACCCTTGTTACAAATGTTCGTGCACCCAAAATTGCAACGACCGTATCAATAAGCCTTTCACTGACTCCCATCCGGACTAGGGCAGTCTTGACCCACGCTATGGACACAGTTTCATAGGCTGCCTTGATGTCTAAAAAGTTTGCCAAGACAACCTTTCCCTGTGTCCATGCTTCCCGAATACTGGAGAGCAGGAACAAAACTGCGTCTTGTGCACTGTGGTTTGGGCGATACCCAAACTGCACTCCCGCTAGACACTCATAATATTCAATGTGCCAGCTCAGTCGCCTAATCACCATTCGCTCGTAAACTTTCCGTATACAAGACAATAACGCAATTGTCGGTAATTCACTAGTTCCGACCTATTGTTGCCTGATTTGTGCACTGGAACAAGAATGTGAACAACCAGGCCGGCGGAATGGGCGCACCATCCAAAATTTGCCGAAACAGATCAACGAGGGACTGCTGTTTAGCCTGTGATCGCCGACTCATAGTGCTGTAACCCACTCCATCAATACCCATTGCACTTGATGCCCAGCAACATGCTAGAGATGCCTTAAACTCCGAAAACTCCCACGGAACATCCCCAACCTGGGACCAGCGCCAGCACCAGCGCCAGCGCCAGGCACAGGTGGCGCAACACCAACTGCAAGGTCCTAAACACTCGCAAACCTTGCATTAAAGGCGTCTGCCATCTGTACACCCCGAAGCACCACACGATTCGCCATGGACACAGCCATACCATATACCCAAGTCAGCGCTAATTTATCACTACTTATGCCAAGAGCCTTCCACGCCTGCTGTAACGAATTTGACGTAGCTATTCTCTCACACACACGCTCACCGTACGGCGCTTTTTCTCTTCTCAAAATGAAACGCGTCTCTGCAGCAATACCACAATATATCCACCACAACTCATCACATGTGGCTCTTTTCACAGTCTATACGCTGTGCACCTGTCTCTGACAGCAAGCGTGCAGCAGTTTGTCCACTTTGGTGGGTGAACAACACGAGACAGACGAGACTCCCTCGTTACTCTCTTTAACACACCAATCCACTCACCAAAAATGCCATTGCTGACAACAGGACGTTTTTGCACAGCACTCCTGGGCCCAGACACAGACCCGGGCCCAGCCCTTTCAAGTCTGCGTGGGTACAGAGCGACCGGAAAATGGTCGCTCCCCCGCAAATCGTCTGAAACCTCAAACGAAAACCTATCCGCAATATTGCGCGAACACAAAAAAAAATCCAAAACTGATTATTGGACCCTATCCCGGCAAATCTAGGTGTGACATCTTGCATAACAACTAGATTTAGACTGGCAATAACACCAGCTAACCTCCGCCCCCGTGCGTCTATTTGCAGCGAACCCCAGTCATAATGATGGCTATTGGAGTCCCCAGCAATGATAACCGGCGACACAAATTGAGCAAACCACCTGGTCCACTCCGTAACCGTCGGATTGCCCGTAACATGGACAAAAACAATCGTGACCGATTCACTAAACATATAAACTCGAATTGCCACCGCATCTATTCCCCTAACATGATAACTAATTTGGATGGGCTGGTACGGAACAGCCCACTTAATAAAGACGCCAACTTTAATGCCTGAAAACACGAAGTCTGCTCCCCATGTTGCAGCATCAAAATTCCGCATGTTGTTTGCCTCCTGGATGCCAAGAACATTTACATGATGTAAGAGATGCTCTACATCGTCTAACTTTTGCAACACCCCACGTGCATTCCATGAGGCAAATTTATATCTTGCGTACAATGCGAAAATTACACAAGGGCCTAATCTACACACACCCCTAACCTATTTCTTCCCCACTCTCCTAGACGAGGCACCTTTGCCTGCCGAGCGAGTGACAGAAGTAGTACCATTCCTGCACTGTGGGCTGAACTTTGCAGGCCTGGTTTCAGTGAAGGTTCAAGAAGGAGTGGCACATGCTTACGTCTGTTTGTTCACATGTGCAGTAACTCGAGCAGTGCACTTGGAACTTGTAGCATCACAGAGTGCAGCTAATTTCATTCTTGCCTTTAGAAGGTTCGTTGCCAGAAGAGGAGGGTGCAGGGTAATATTTAGTGACAATGCTCAAACATTTAAGAAGGTGGACCGATTGCTTAGAGAAAGTTACACCTGGTTACGTAACACGCAAGTACAGGAGGTGGCGACTCAGCTGGGAATTGAGTGGAAGATGATCCCTCCTAGAGCAGCATGGTGGGGAGGAATGTACGAACGGATGGTAAAGGTAATAAAATATCATCTACGGCGTACCCTAGGCTCTGCACTGCTTTCGTCAGACGAATTTTACACTGTGTTAACTGAGGTAGAATCGGTTGTCAACAATCGCCCTTTAGCACCGCTTACAGAGGATTTTTCAGATGAGGAATATTTGTCCCCTGCGCACTTTTTGCTTGGACGTAGAGGGGGTTGCCTTACAGATAGTTTGCTACACACTGCAGACATTCCTACCAACCCGCAGTTGTTGAGACGTTGGAGATACAGGGGTCAGCTCATAGCTCACTTCTGGAAACAATGGCGCCGTCATTATTTATTGCAACTTAGAACCGCTCATGAAGTGCAAAGAGGCTCCAAGCAACAAGAACCCGTCCAGCTTAATGATGTAGTGCTAAAGATGGAGGAGAAGTTGCCCAGAGGAAGATGGAAATTGGCTAGAATCATAGAGTTAACTAAGGGTAGAGATGGCAAAGTTCGGTCAGTTATGTTGCGGCATGCAGACGGAAGTCTCGCACGCAGAGCCGTTCAACACGTTTGTCCTTTAGAAGTCCTATAGGTACGACCAACCTCTTGCGCCATCACCCCCCTTGGCAACCAGCGAAGGAGCGCTTGAATGGTGTGCTCATGCAGGTCGTGCAGCTCCACAGGGTGACCATTAATTACCACCTTGGCTTTCAGCAATTTCTGTTTCGCTGCCAAAGTCCGTACCTCCAATTCGAAGACATGGCCTGCCCTTAACGTACCAGCTCCTACAATTTCTTCTGCCCCCACTATATCAGCAACAGCCAAAACGATCTGAGTGGTGGGGTATGGCCTCTCTGCCAATGCACATATCAGGACAACCGATCGTGGCATGTTCACGTTGGTGAGTCCACCTCCATAAAGCCTCTTCAGTGCCTGCAAGTTTCTTGATCCCTCTTGCTCACGCAATACATATCCCTCTCTCACTTCATCTCCCTCCTCAACCTCGCTTTCACTCCATACCTATTTGTTTCTCCCAGCCGCTACAGCACTGAAAAGTTTCACTGGCTGCACTGCTGCTTCCCTCTCACTAACAATGCTTCTTCCACTCGACGTTGCAGCTGACAACTTCTCCCTTCCGCCGTCTTATTTCTTCTCCACATCTCTGACTTTTCTTGCTGTGTCCACTCCACATTCACGCACTTTCTTTTCACTTATCCCCCGTGTTTGTGCCTCACGCATAACATGCACAAACACATCTTCCGAAACCACTCAGAAGTTTATCTCGCTGTCCGTAAGCTGTTTGGTCCTCCTCAACTCTTGGAGAAGCGCATCCACATCGGCTGCCATTTCGCCAACAACCGTCAACAATCAACTTTTTAGCAAAGACATAACACGTGCACGAAGAATGAGTCTGTAGTTTGCTGAGTGGCATTGTTCCCTAAATACTATGGTTAATACAATGTAAAACAATAGAAATGATCGTTTAGGGTCCCGTAACTCCAGAATGGATCGACTAATCGAAAAAGTGGTCCCTGTGAGGTTTTAGCCCAGGGAAATTTTTGGCTCAGATCATGTTTAAGATTTAAGGTAGGTGCAGTAGTTTTTCCGGAAACCGCATCAGCCAAGAACAAGAACAACAACAAGTGAACAGTTTTCAAATTTACATGTGGCTCCCTACGTTTACTCTTGCACGGAATTGCATAAAAGTTGGTGTAAAGTTTGGAAAAGTTGCTATCTACTATCTGGCCAAGTTTGGTCGAAATAGATTGACTAGAAACGGAGAAATTAATAGTTTTAGTTTTGCTGGAGAGAGGACTTCAATCATATATATACACGGCTATTGCCGTCTATGATAAATCTCAACTTCTTCCTTTTTGTTGTATAAAAAACTGTATGCAATGGAGTTTAACGGTTCATTTTGTATTTAGGTGAGTTAAAAAGGGCCTTTTATTGAATAAAGAAGTGTACATTACAGGGTTCTCGGAGCCTGGTTCCGAATTTTACGTCCTCTTCTCCACACCCTAATTCATCGTCATTATTTAGCCCCTAATTGAGGGTCTGCCTGGGACAGCATCGTTATCGCAACTGTTTTGCGTGTATGCTTGGGATAAAACATGAAATAGCTCACGATTGAGTAGAGAACATTAAATCTTTACGATACAGTTATCTTTTTCCCCTTAATATCGACTTCCTTGTAGAGGGAAAATATAACACTACATAATTTAAAATAGTTCATTTCGAAAATTATATATGAAACATGCAGAAGTGAATTATTCGCTCCTTCGCATAGAGACTTAATCAGTTAATATACGGTGAAAACTAACTAATTAACAATGGAAAGACAACAATTCACGTTCAGTATATCATTATTCACCTACTATTAGGATAACACTTAATAGAAGCCAAGAGAATAACATTAGGTGTTCGTATAATTTAGATTAAACAAGCATTGGGGAATGACACCATAAAAGGTAAAAAGACATTCAGTGCCAATAAAATGTAAGGAACAATTAAAGCAATGAATAGAAAGCATTAACCACATGAAATTGGTTGGCACACCCTCTCCAATACTTTACATTGTGGCATCAGAAACAGATTACGTGAAACAGATTACGATGACTGTAAGTCTAACACTCCATGCCCATGTGACAATATTTCGCGAGTATAAAATGTTTAACAACGGTATCATGCAATAAGTGTAAAACTCTTGCAAACTATGAGAGCATTATTTGGGTAGAAGTCCATATTCTGGATTAATTCCTCTCAGCAGATTTTAAACCAAAATGTGAGATGGCGACATCTCGTCAGCAAAGCTAAGGTTGCCTCTTCGTTAAAATAGGGAATATCTTATTGTGGATTCCAAAACACACCTAACATCTTCCCAAGTTTTCTGATCTTCCTAACTGTTTTAATTGTTTTCTATATCCGACAGCACTTGTTGCCAGGTCTTTCTTAGCTTCGAGTTAGTGGCCCATTTTACAAATGCATCCCTGCCTCTTGCAAGATTGTTTTTGCTTCATCAATGAGTCTTGTACTGACCCTTATTCCGTAATTATTATCACCAATGTCCTTTTCGTATATAAGTCTTATTGATAAACAAAAACGGAACGTTAAATCTTAAGAGTAAGGCCCTAACAGTCAAAACCTAGGAGTAATATGGACAAGCTTTGACAGTAAGGGCCTAGGTGCAAAATTTTGTCAGTAAGTGGCTGGTAAGCATTAGACCCTTACTACCCGGTGGTTAGGTTGATGACTTAGTAAGCTAATTTTGTAAATATAACTTTGAAAATATAGTTCTAGCCTATTCGGACAGAATGTGTATGAACCGATGAAGCACATGTTTTTGTTTTGTTTTGTTCTTGAAATATCTTTAAAGAAAGAACTTTAGGAACACAATTTTCTTGTGAAGTTTGGCATTTGACTTTTGATGGTATAGAATTTTTGATTATCTGTATACGAATTTCATACATTTAAGGTAATTGATGACAACCAATAATGTTCTCTGCTGCGAATACGTTGTCATGTTAACAAACCGAAAAAAGATTTTCTGCCTAAAGCAAACAGGAAACGCCCACTCCACTAACATTGGACATTCTTAACGACTTACTAAGCTAATTTTGTAAAGTTTCAACTTTGTAAATATAATGCCTATTCAGATGGAACGTGTAGCAGATTTTTTTGTGCTTGGATTATCTTTAAAGAACTTTCAATAAATTTATTTATTGTTTTCGTATTGTTAACGACAAAAGCTGGTAACCGGGTAGTAAGGGTCTAATGCTTACCATCCGCTGACAAAATTTTACACCTAGACCGTTACTGTCAAAGCTTGTCCGTGTTACTTCTAGGTTTTGACTGTTAGACCCATACTCTTGAGATTTAACGTCCCGTTTTTGTTTATTAATACGTGTTGCCTTGAGAATTGCAGCTAAACTATAAAACAGTGCAATCGACGGTACTACCTGCAACGAGAAGAACGTGCAATTCACCCAACCTAGAGACGGAGTGTATAACTTCATTTTTGATTTTACATTTTTTATTTTTTTGTTACAAGTAAATCGAGTAATAATAAGCATAATTTCAAACTGTCGACCTGCTGCAAGATAGCAGGCATGGCAGATTAATAGTAACAACAATGTCACGTGCATTGTTTCAATAGGTAACAACTACATCGTCGTTATCTTAAATTTGGAGGAAATCGGACTAAAATAAGCAGAAATAAGCTGAAATAAGCAGAAATAAGCTTAGTTTAAAAATAAGCAGAATTTTAAACTGGCCATCTGATTTGAAAATTGCGACCATTACAAATTACAAATGAAGATGTTTCATTAATTATTTCACTTGGTATCATATACATCGTCTATGATCTAAATTTGAAGGAAATCGACCGATAATAAGCATAATTTCAAAATGGCCGCCTGATTTCAAAATGGTGGCCATTAGCGATTACCTAGTGACGATGGGACATTCACTGTTTCATTTGTTATCAACTATTTCTTCTCCGTCCTAAATTTGAAGGAAATCTGGAGATAATAAGCATAATTTCAAATTGGCCGTCCAATTTTAAGATGGTGGCCATTACAGATTACTAATGACGATGCCACATTCACTGTTTCATTTGTAATCCACTATTTTCTCTCCGTTATAAATTGAAGGAAATCGGACAAACAAACAAACAAACAAACAAACAAAATTTCATAATGGCCGCCCAATTTCAAGATGGTGGTCATTAGAGATTATTAGTGACGATGGCATATTCACTTGTGGTACTTAGTTCTTTGTTTCATTTCCTATCAATTACTACCTGGCCCGTCTATGTGCAAATTCTGAAAGATTTCGGAATTTTTCCAGTGGCAGAGGTAGGTTAGAAACACATTAGATTCATTCGGAGATGATAGGATTCCAATCTACCCGTAACAGTGGGAGTAATTATACACGCTGTGGTGTAGGGTTCGTATCTACAGTGAATGTGAGGCGTCTCTCCTGCTCGAAACATTAGGAACTGCTGCCGCACTGAACGCTCCAAACATATGTATTCAGCATTAACAAGTAGGACTTGTGAGAGAACCAAATAGTATTCTTTACAGGAATGTTATCTACACCGACATACGGGAGCGTTCTCAAATACGTAACACCTGGACTGGGAAGGAAGTTTGAGAAAATGTATTACCATCTGCTATGATGGGGGAGTAGGGAAGGGGGGGGGGGGGGACGGGAGTACGCCGAAGTGTTACGTAATACACTAATTTTTGCAAAATTATTTTTCGGTAAACTGGTGTTACAAAGAGGGGCGGAGAGTCTAAATCAGTAGAAAAAAAACGTTACGTAATTTGTGAACGCTACCTAATTGGTCGTTGGGAGAATTTGGTTATAGTAAGGAGAATTTGTGTTTTTAATCAGCAAAATAGCATTTGTTTCAGTTAGCACGTGATGGCTTATTTCTAAATAACTATTTCAGTTACACAAAAATAACCTTGAAAAGGCACATGCTCACATAGGAAGCTATGATTTGGGCCTATTTCCATGATTTAGGTGGTGTAGTTTGACCTGTAGAGAGGACAGACGAAAGGTACATTCCCAGAACAAGAACAAGAAGTTGTCAATGTGACCCCTCTCTGTATCTCGGGTTTGGCTGGGTCGAATTTCAAAATTTTTGGACTGCAGACAGGCCTTGATTAGTCAAGACTAGATTCTAATTTGGTTTATAAAGATGTGAACTTTTGACGGAGTATAAGCTCTCAAAGTTTAGAGTTTAACACAGAGACCCTATAGGCTGACCGTATACTGACACTGGCTATCGCTAGTGTTAATATGAATGGGCTGTCGTGGCTCCCAGTTTGCCAGGACCACAAGATACACGCAGCATTCCGATTTAAGGATTTAGTGAAATTTGCTGGAATGTCTTTTCCAAATCTTCAGTTACAGCCAGTACATGACATCTGAATTTCAGTAGCAAGAACATATATCCGGGTTGAGGTAGAGACCAGTGCTTTGAAAATCATCTACGAATTACCTAGTAACTAAAACTCCATCAAAAACTAGTTGTGGTTGTTTGTGGTTAGGCAATCCACTTCAATTACTGGTTGAGGCAAATTAATATGTCAGGTAATATGTATGGCTCGTCTTCTGCATGGCCGGCTTCAAGATAATACATCACACCTCTCCCAGAGCCGTGGAAATCTTTTAACGCAGAGTAATCTTTTAACTCGTTGGCAAGGCATTTCCCGATTACTCTGAAGCTGCCAAACATTGTCTTTCCACGGTATCCTGAGTTCATAACGAACTTTAACAGATTCTTTAAGTCGATATTGTATTATCATCTCTTCTGTAGTCCAATCAGAATTTAGCTGTGAATCCTTTGTGCCTATTGACTCCACTACAGGTTCCAAAACTATTGCAGCATTTCTCCTAAGCTGTCTTCTTTTGCTGAATCGGCAGTTACATGCAGCATGCTAATGGCTTGAGTAGGTGGCTTTTCATGCGTTGTTCTTCCTTGTAAAATGCAACTGAATCGACTTTCCATATCTACAAGGGTATCCATCAGTCTTTATAGCCTTCCAGTCACAATTTTCGTGTAGAAACCAACACTAAAATGTTAGTTTCTTCCACTCGGGCCACCCTTACAAAGGTCCAGTAAAATCCCTTTTTTCTCGTCTAATAACTGATTAAAATTTTTTGGCGCAAGTAAGTATTGCGCTACTGATTTATGGCACTTCCAAAGCTTCATTTGTGGAGTTGTTTTCCTATTGAAACCCTTCCAACAGAATTAATTTTAAGGCTTTCAATCCCTATGAATTGTAACCCCAATCTCGTGGTAGCTGCTGCTTCGTAAACATCCTTTGGCTTCCTAAACTTACCAAGCAAAATGCAGGACCA
The DNA here is from genome assembly GCA_023313725.1 of Lithobius niger. Taxonomy (NCBI): domain Eukaryota; kingdom Metazoa; phylum Arthropoda; class Chilopoda; order Lithobiomorpha; family Lithobiidae; genus Lithobius; species Lithobius niger. The sequence goes on along the minus strand of JAHWFP010005118.1, from coordinate 9,286 downwards.
CTTTTTTTGTTGGACCATTTACTTCAACTTTTAAAATTTGAAAAACGATGGTAATCTTGCTTTTTTTCCTTTTTTGGTCAAGTTTTCAAACTTACGTTGGCACATTATCTTCTTGGATCTATCTCTTTGAAGAATTCTTCATACGGCATCAGGCAGAGGTATGCTTTTCCTTACAATACCCCCACAAAAGTATCTTAAAGTAAGTTTTCGCTGAATTTAAACACCTCCCAAATTTTTTCAATATTCCAAGACGATGATCTGAGACAGGAGCAGCACGACACGTATGTGCCCCCGATCTTTTTTTTTTAGTTACAAAAAAGGCATGCTTCTTGGACTCGGTTCATAACCTCGAATATTGACGAACTTAATGTAGTATGTATCACTTGGGAATGCTGTTGTTTTTCCTCCAGGTAATTCATTGGCTCTCTCCCCACTGTCGTCCTTTCCTTCTGTTTGCTTACTGATTTCCCATGCTTTTTTACATCCCTCTTCTGCTTTTTCCAAAAAGTCTAATAAGGATTGCTCATCACTGGCTTTAGTTCTTTTGTAATCTCTATGCCTTTTTATCGTCAGCTCTTTTAGGAAAACTTTTATTATTATGCCACATAAACGACCTACAATTGTATCTGCTTTAAATTCATGGCCTCCCAACCTCGAATATGGGTCTCTCATTCCTCCCAGCAACCTGCATACGTCTGAGCCATTTGGTTTATTACCTACTGTTTTACCCCAACAGCTTATTCGTATATTCGTTGATGATTATTTTGTTTTTACTAAATGTGTGTCAATAATTTTATAGGAGTAGTTAGCTTCTATCATTTTTAACCCCTAAATTGTTTAACGTTTTTCCAATTTGGACAATTTCGTAGGACATTTAGAATAATATTGTTCCATAAATTGCTAAAACTTGAACTGGTAAATGCTGGTTAGTTTGAGTTTTGACCATGTTCTGCTTCTCTTGTGCCAATTTTTTTTTAAAACACAATGCACGAACTGTCCAATTGTTATTCTCGCCCATCAGACCCTTGTTTCTTCAATTTCCTGGTACAGCTCTTTCTCCTCAGTGACCAGGTCCGTATCCCGTAGCATGCCGGTCTTGCTTCCCAGTTGAACAAGCATTTCTACCTCATCTTCGTTTTTTACTTAAATATTTTTCTCGAGCTGTTGCATTAGTTTTGTGACGACAGCACACCATCCACCTTGGCTTTTCTTTATCCTTTTCTTCTGATCCATTAATTTGGGTTTCGGCACCACTGTTATAAAAATCGTTCAGGTTTGTCATTAATCTGTAACAAAAACCGTGACGAAACTTTATGTGTCCTAGTTACAGATGCACAGTAAACATGTAACAATGAGTTTTCTGAAGGGCACACATTATACCAAGAGCAAATTCTTGAGTCCCGGCATAACATCCCTTCGAGCCGTAACAAACAAAACTCGCTCGTCTTTCGACTAAGATTCTTGCGTTTTTACGTAGACGTACGTAGACGTACTTCCCTTGCTAAACACTTCGTTTGTTTTCGCATTCATGAGAATCCGTTTAGGAAAATAACGAGATATAAATGTTCCCTTAATGAAGGTATAGTTTTGAAAGCTCAGACGTTCGTATTAATTTAATGAGTGATCCATTAACGACATTAGATTGTTGGTAGACCCTGCTGTTTCTTCTGAGCCAGCTCGCCTACCGCTTTAAACTTCATCGTCTTCCAAGAGGACGGTTGACAATGATTCGTAAATTTGGACTATGCAATATTTTGTTAGTTTTGACGGTGTTGGCAGTCAAAACGCAAGTAGGATTCGTTTTTATAATAATAATTTTTTATATAAATTTAATATTAGCGATTTTTTTGGATGTTTTGGCAGCTGCAGCAATTTTTAGCAAGTTGGAATCTCTGTCAATTTACAGCCTTAATATGTTTCGCAGCACACGGGATTGAACATTTAGCAGTTATTGTTGACTGGTGTCTGTGTGACCATACTTACGCGTGCATACCACATGAAAACTGCCAAGGGACGAATTGACTACCTATTCTACAATTAATTACTCTAACAGCCGGTTGTAAAACGACTGCTAAGCATGAACTCGTGCATAGCTTTACGTAAAGTTGGAACATTACGATAAAGTCGTACTTCCGGTGAAAGTCGCACATCACATTGCGACTTTATAATCGGTATTATAAAGTAAGCTGATGGGCAAGCTTTAACGCAAAGTTGCATGTGGGTGGTCTTCGCAATTGCTTCAGGCTGCCTCGTAAGTCCGGGAACGACTTTACCACCTTTACGACTTAAATTATAAAATGCAAATTTAAGATAAAGTTAAAGACTGGCTTTAGTCTTAAGCAATAGCAGTCGTTCTACAGCTGGGGGTGAGTTTAACAAACGTCATCGTTTAGATTGGTGTCCCATGAACATCCTACGCAAGCTTGACATTGCATCAGCAATGGCTTATTGTTCTGTCGTTCGTCAAACGGAGGACGTCATGACCCTTCGATTTGTGGTAGGCTTAAATCAGGCAGCTTAAAATCGGAATTAGCACACACAAAAATATTTGTTTTTCTTTATTTTCTGCCTTTGTCAAAATGTGCAGCCATTGATTGGTTTTGAGCCGAGTATGAATTGACCAAACATCTGTACCCAACTCACCTCCAGATCAAAATCAGATGCACCCTCATGGTTTAATCCTTTGGCAATGGATACTGTTTCGCTCTACTGCTGCTGCACTTTTCAAAAGACGCCCCTGTCGCTTTAGACATCATGCCAAATGCATAATAAATTGAAGAGCTCAAGGGAAAACCCATGTCACTTTTTCGGGTTTTGAGTTATTCAAGATTTAAGGTTTAAAGTATCAGGGAATTCATACAGCGGTAATAAGAATTTTTTCGTATGTTCTATGCTTACTATACATTATATTATCCCACTATATCAAATATATTAACACAAAACAGACCAAACTTACATTTTCCTCAGCTTGAGACGTAGTCGATGTCGATACATTTACCATTGTTGAGTGAAGACAATGATCGTTTTTCGGTTGAACGGCACAGACATTGATCGTTTTTTCGGTTGATCGGTATGGACCTTGATTCTTCCAGTAGATTTTCATACGAGAATTTTGGGGACACTGAGCGTTTCTGGATACTGATCGTTTTAGATAAGCATAGCGTGATTTTATAGCCTCATGATGGCAGTGCCACCTAATTTTTCATGAAAATGGACATTGAGCGTTCTTCCCTTGAGGTATAAAATTTTTCCCTCACCCTACGGAGTCAGCACTCTATAGAGTGTTTATGATGAGTTTCCATTACTCGTTTTCCTAGTTCACCCTAGATCATAGATATTGTTAGTTGCTAAACCAAGTGCATTACCGATTGAACCATCACTTTCGATAAACCCCTATACTAACTTCGCTAACTATCAGTTTCAATGCAAATCCAATTTGCAGAGAATTTGGGAATTTACATAAACTTTTATTAGTTTCATCATGCAACGCTCCTGACACTTCCGCTGCTTGCTCAAGCAAAATCCCCTACCTCGATATATGCTGTTGAGTCACACCAAGTTGAGACAACATTCTGGAACTGGAGGACAACATGACGCTAACGTTAATGTCTTATATTTTGAGGCCTCGCTTGAATTTCGTGAAATCGAGAGTAATGAGCCATGTAACATCCGTTCACCCAAATGTGGAACCGGTTCTGCGTTACTGTTCCGTGAGAAACTTGGCCTAAATTGATTGACGAGCCAGTTACAGGCAGGATGCAGAAAAACGCAGAAACAGGATGCAGAGTCCCAGAAACACATGATCAATGCTTTCGAGTAGTGAAATATTGGAAAGAACTTCGGATGCGGAAATGCCTGCAAGCTGCAGAACACATACTGAATATGTTTTGGTCCCGCAGCCAGGGGTATCACGAGTGCGTAGGTAAGTAAGAAAACAGTATTGTAACTACTAACAGCATTTTTGACACCATCTGTTACTGTCGCAGTGTACATACCCTCGATTCAGAGATCTGCAACCACTAAACAATGGCCACGATATAAGCCCTTTTATGACAGGGTGTCGACCTGCCCTTCAGACCTGCCCTACACCAAAATCACAAGAAATAACAGTAACGATAATAATAACAATAATCTTGATTACACTAATTGTGTACAGCATGAATTATTATTTGCTTAAATTTGGACATAGAAAATTCAAAGGTTGAATGGGATATTACCTTTCTGTCGGAAACAAACTTTTGAGAACATGAAATTGTCGACTATGAGCTGCAAGACTATGAAAAGTTAAACATTTGCCGGAAAACACAAAAATGGTGGTGGAATTTCGATTTTCCTAAACACCAAAACTAAAAATAAAAGTTGAACACAAATAGTTACGATTTATGGAAAATAATGTTCTAGAGGTTACTTTTTGCGTTGATAGAAATGCAATACGATTTTTGCATATGGAAAGCTTTCTAACACCAGGCTTCAGTTTATTATATAGTTAATAGATAAATATAAACTGGAATATGTTAACATGATTTTTTGGGGTGATTTTAATTTTAACACTAATAATAAACAAGAAAAAATTACATTGTTGGGTTTGAAAACCTTATTACTTATTTTGGTTAATTAGAATTAGAAGAATTAGGGTTAAACTAAGTTTTAAAAAATCATGTATAGATTCGATTATTATACATCATTATTAAACAGTTAAGAAATCTGGAGTGAAAGAATAACAGAAACTGGAAACAAAAAAATAATTTATTTCAAACTTTAAGTGATAAAGACGGGAAAGCCAAAGGAAAACCTATTTACGTTGCCTTTTGGACTTATATGTCAGACTGCCTAAGTGGGGAATGGAACCCAGGACCTTTGCAGCCAAAGGCCAAGGTCCTACCGCTGAGCCAGACTGACACGGCCAAAAGGAAACGTCCATATGCAGCATTTAACACGTGCATATATACATATAAACAAACACTTTCCAATCGCCACTGGAGGGACGCTTATTTGCCGCGCCATCCTCCAAGTGAAACGAATGGAACACTTAAACGTGAAATAATGATTAAAGACGGGAAAGCCAAAGGCTCACAAGAAATAACTAAATACAGATGCAAACCTATTTACGTTGCCTTTTGGACTTTTAAATTTAAATTTGGTCTGTTAAATGCTGCCTATGGACGTTTCCTTTTGGCCGTGTCAGTCTGACTCAGCGGTAGGACCTTGTCCTTTGGTTTCAAAGGTCCTGGGTTCGATTCCCCGCTTAGGCAGTCTGACATATAAGTCCAAAAAGCAACGTAAAAAGGTTTGCATCTGTATTTAGTGATAAATAAATACGGATGCCAACCAATTTACGTTGACTTTTGGACTCAAATGTCAGACTGCCTGGGCAGGAATTGCACTCCCGACCATTGAAACCACAAGCCAAAATCCTACCGCTAAGCCATACTGACGCGGCCAAAGGGAACCGTCTATAGGTAGCATTGAGCATGCGCACGAATACATATGCATTGAAGTCCAAAAGGCAACGTAAATATGTTTGCATCCGTATTTATTTAACGCATCCTGGCCCATCTGGCTTTCCGTCCAGTTTAAGTAATTTAAAAACTATACTATAGACATACCAAAATGGTAACTGGAATTTTCTGACAAAAATGTAAGAGTCTAATGAAATGTACAACAAAATTGAAGAAGTAATTTCTCCATAATCGCATTGTTACTAAAGCTAAAAACATTTGTAAAATATTATCGAAAATTAAACAAGCGGCTGCAGCGGCAACCTAGTCGCAACTCCGCCACGTTTTCAATGAAATTGTTGAGGCGCACACCTCTATCACGCACTGCAACAGCGATCTGTATTACACAATCCTGTAGTAGTAACCATCTCAATTGCCGGTTTAAAATGTGTTAGCTTTTAGCTCTAGTTTTAGATTTTAGACCTAATTTCAGCTTTCAGTCCTAATGTTTTTACCTGCCATTTTGACTTCGTAAGTAGTAGCTAATGGAGAATGGGGCTCGAGAGTAGATCTATTCACTCATGCAACACGGTGTCGAGACTTTTTAAAATGATGTTACGTATGTGTGTCGTTAACGAAATCCTTTTGTTTTTGCTATTGCGTGTCTCCCTGTAATGGTTAAAGACGACGATCAAATGTTATTATTTCATTGAGTTTCGTCGAGAAAGCTTATTAGCTATAAAGAAGCGACAATGTTTTAATTTGCCCTGTTTTTTAACGTCCACTTGACTACCGCTGAAAAATGCGACGGAGGGACAAACTCGCTGCTATAGTTTTCCCAGTCGTTTCAGCTATACAACAGACCAAAACGAATGGATGACTTACGAACTTCTGGGGAAGATAATCCTAAAACTTACCTGTGGTCTAAAATACGGAATTGAATTGAATTGAATTGAATTTTATTCACGCATGAAATTGGCCTAACGCCAGGCATCCTGCATCTACTCTAATACAAAACTCTAACAACACCACTCATGCAGCAACTGCGGATTCGTATGCAACAAGTAACAGAGCCATGGAGCCGCAATCCTTGTAACCGACTTACATCGACGGCAACACGTAATCTACGGAGTCAGCACTCCTTAGTGCACCTTGCCGTTAACATAGCTGTTGTACGCATGCTGCGAACTACCGCGTGCACACGGGAGTTGGCACAGCGCCCAACAGTCGGGTGCGAGAGTGTCCTATTGTTCGACCCAGTGAGAACCGGATCGCACTGGTTTAGCCGTAATCCTCTGGTTTCGAGGCTAGGACTCGGATTATATAACAGCCCGAATCCGGCCACTCGCTAGTTGGTGACTTGGTGTTCGGGGTTCGGACTGAACGGTCAAAACCTCTGGAGCCTACAGGGTCAGTTAGAAGGATAAATTCTGACTGATGCCAAATATGTGTTACTCTGTGTATAGACCCTAGCTATACAGTAAGGAATGAATTGAAATTCAATTGAGTTCAATTGAGTTCTTGAACTTGAAACCTCTCGCCCATTCCCTGAGTAGTTACACTCTGAAGTGGCCCTCTGGGGAAAACTTCAGGAAGGCAAATATTACAACAATAGATCTTCAAAAGGGTTCAAAGGGTTTAACGAGCGTTAACCACTCCTGGTCATCTGCCCGAAGGCCCAATAGATCTTAAAAATGACTACAACAACGTCAAAAACGATACGGCTAGACATTAAAAGAACTATTAAAAGAATTAAAAGAATCATATCAAAAACCAAAACTGGTAAAAGGGGCCGCCAAGTTTCAAATGGTTCAGCCCTTCACAGGAGTGATACCAACACACCAAAACATTCACCAAGTTAATCGCACCTACTAAAAGTTCGAAGTAGTCTAGGTGAAAAATCAGAAAGTGCAACGAGAAGAGGTATTTTTTTAGTAGCGGTGGTAACTATTTTTTTTTCTGAACAACAAGCATGTTAAGAAGCAAGATTATTATAAACGTTACCAAATTTTCTTCGCAATTTTAAGACCGGAAATGAGCCGCCATCTTGGAAAAAATGACACCAGTGATAGGTTTTCTAATATTTTTAATATCTCGGCTGTTACAAATCCGTTTTTCTTTTTCTTTACACCAAATAAAAGGATTTAAAACGCATTGCCTTATAGAATAATTATTTCGATATTTTTAATGGTTTACTAATAGATTTTAACTTAAAGACAAAATACATGTATTCGCTCATCCTACAATCTTGCAATAAACGTAAAATAATCTCTAACGCTTAGACAAATAGTTTTAATACCTGTATAAGTTCTTGTAGTAGTGTATTACCTTTAATTTGGTATAGCCTATAGAACCACTATTTCGGTCCCACAGAAGTGAAACATATGGGTCACATGGTATTTTTTTTTTATAAAAAAATAGATATGGGACAGAAAAGGGCCCGATTGCTCGCCTCCTTAAAAATCTAACACATTTACATCAGTTATGCTTTATTATATCCCAAATGAAAAAATAGGGGAAGACACTGAATCTCCCCCCTGAGAGCGTGGATGGGGATGCACCACTACCCCCTCCTCCCAAAAAAGTTTCTATTACTGGTAATGTCTTAACCATTCTAATCAATAACATACTAGTTAGACACAATGTTAGGCAGAAAATTTGCTACAAGAAAATTTCAATACATATTTAACGTAGAAATCTACGTTGCTCTAAAATCTTGATTTACCTATACATGTTCTAATTTTAGTGCGTGACTCCCAATTTCTAAGTTCGTCTGAAGTCTTCCTATTTAACTGAACTGGGTGTATTTGTTGGGCATCTTAAATATGAGTCGTGTTATGGCCATTTTCCCCATTTTGTTTTTAAAACTCCTTTGGTGGAGTAATAGTTTTCTTCTACTAATGAAAAGAAATAGTGGTTTTAGATATTTCGACATGCTGATTCTCATTATCCCATTCATTTTGGTGTTTAACATGTCATTTAACAGCTGTAGGCATAACACCCTGCATTTTAAATGGAATTCGGTGAAACAGGCAAGAAATGTGTGGTCCATGTATGGTTTGTTTTATTATTGGAATATGTGAACAAATTATGCATTTAAACTCATTTAATTTAATTTGTGTCATCCTTGTTGGAAGGAATGCATACATATTATCCAACTAAGCCTAAATATATTATTAAATTAATTAGGGGGCTTACAGAGTGGTTGAATTCGAAAATTCCTACCCCCTTTCATCTCTCTACATTACTAATTACTGAGTGAATGATGAGCTGCATTAAAGGTCAATAGTTCTGACCCGTTCTTCCTAATTATGTTAGTTATGAAAATTAGGAATGTTGAAAGAGTACATTTAATTCGAAAATCACTATGCATTTTGACTGCTATGACATTAACACTTCACCTTTATATCAGAATATAATGGCAGCTATGTATGATAAATAAATTTATTCAGCCTTGGTGGAAGGATGACATCACAACCTTTCAGAAAAGTCTCAGTATAGCCTATTAAGTTAAGTAGGACGCTTGAAGGAGTGCATTCTAGTCGAAAATCGTGACCATTTTGACTGCTATGACATTGCTACTTCGTTTTTAAATGGAATGAGATATCCCCTATTTAAATATAACTGGAAAAAATTTGGATATTTTCCGAAAACGAACAATCAGCTTTTTTTTTTTTTTACTACGTATAGTGCGCTACGTTAATTTTAAGAAATGCCATATGTTACCCATATACTTGCGTATCCATTACTCTACTACTATGGGACCGAAATAGATGTTTTATATGCCACATTAAAGGTAATTCTATATACTACAAGAACGGATAGGTATTAAAACGATTCGTCTAAGC